>JAJJMC010032380.1:2106537-2141596 GCA_023531435.1 Papaver californicum | reverse complement strand
AGAGAAAGAATTAAACCCAAAAGCCTGGGTTGTCCTTTTCTTCTCATGTCATGTGCAGCAGCCGCCAACCCTTATTCTCTTTTCTGTCTCCAATATCTTCAGTGCTTTCAACCCAGAAGATCAGAACCAAAAGCAGCCGCTCTCTCTAGATATCTTTCTCTCTCCAGCCTCCAACCTAATCAATCAATCTCACATCTTCTCTCACCGAACTTCTCCTAACAAAAGCCTACGCCTAGCTTTTCGTTTCTTCCACCTACTTCTCTAGCCTTCTTTCCCTCCTTCTCCAATCCTTCCAATCACCTAGAAACCCAAAAGAAGCCGTTTTCTTTCTAGGTCTTCCAACCTCTCTACCACCTACCTATTTTCCTCTCTCCCATATGCTTTTCTTCTCTCTCCGTTTCCCAAAACCCTCCTTCTCTTTCCACTCTCCGTATCACCTCCGTCCACTTCAAAAGAAAACCTAAAAGAAAAGTATACTTCTCTCTCCATCAATTTCCCTTTTATACTTCTCATAATTTCCTTCCTTCAACAAAACCTAGTCTACGCATCCACTTTTCTCACGTCTTCCTCTCTCCCATGTGCTTGCTTCCCTTCTTCTTCTTCTCACTCTCTCACGTGTTATACCAACACCACCTTTCTTATTCTCTTTTCATACCCAACACCTAATCCTCTTCCTCTTTATCACGTGAACTACTCATCACCATCTCTTTCTAGCCGTCACACTCCACTGTACCTTATCTCCCCACTCACCTTTTGTCCTTACTTTTCAACTCAACCTACTACTAGGTCTTCCTTCTCCCTTTTCTACACCTAGGTCTCCAACAGTTAACCTAGAAGACCTAAAAGAAAAAGCCTCCTTCTGTACCAGTCGTAATTCCCTTTCAATCACTCTAGCTCATCGTACTTCCCTCTAATCCTTAGCCTTTTTTTATACTCTATATAATCACCGAGCCATATCGTGAGCCCTCCAGCCACCAACTAACCAATATCTTTCTCGCCCTCAACTTTTGTTTCCAGACCCAACAAAAAGTACGCCCAACTACTTGCCATGTCCACCTGACACTTTATTCATTTTTCCTTGCAAACCGAGCCACACCCTTCAGCTTTGACCCCAATTAGCCATTATAGCCTTGTTTTATTCATAGGTTTAGATTTTACACATACCATCTAAAATAACATGAAAACCACAAATTATCACAAATATAATCACTAGCAAATATAAATAAGGTGGTAAAAATATATAAATTAAGTGTTCATCAAATACCCTAAACCTATATTTTGCTAGTCCTCGAGCAAAATTAATCTAGAAAATAAGATAAAATCCTAAAACACTTTCGCAGGAATTGTGACTACATTTAATATATATAATAAGCCTTTAAACCCCTAAGTGGCCTTAACGGACGAGTTACAGTCTCGTGAGGGTTTACAAGAGGTATACCCACAAAACCTTCTACTCCAAATTTCAGCTACCTGTGAACGATTAAGGATAAACACTAAACAAACTATTTAGTTGGCATACTAAATTCTTCGGCTATATGAATCATTACCCTGTATGAATGCAATTTGTGTACACGAGTTTGCAGTCAGCGTACTAAAATTCATATAAGAATGCAACTCTACACAAATAATCATTGAACATCCAAAACAGGATAAATTCACATTGCTCGAAATCAATCAGTTTCAAACACATGGATAGATTGTAAAATGAAAATATAAGTAATAATGGTGCATATGTTGACTAAGGTGAACGGTGGCTCCCAAAATATTAGTACAAAATCCAGCTCGGATGCTCCTATTTTATAATCATTGTTTATATACATAATTTTTTTTTTATTTCTTTTTTTTACGATTACATGATTAGATCTTTTGAATCTAAGTGCATGCTCCTTTTTAGCAGATTATATGATAGTTCCTATGAATCCTGCATTCCACGCTTTCTTAGGCGACGGAGGCAGGGAAAACACGCTGTCAAATTGTCATTTTTTTTCCAACAAAATTATAATTCTAACGCATCCGAGCTAGACCTTATGGCAATAATAGGGCCCCACCAAATCACTTAGAGAAACATAAAATTGCCAAAATAAAAACAGAAAATGATATGGTTATGATGATTCCGAGATAAGCTTGTTCAATGATTATCATGTTATTTCTAACACCTGAGTGCATCAAGATATGAATAAACCATTTAGTTGGGCACACCAATTACTATAGATAAGAGCTATGTTTCCATCTACTTAAAATGATTAGTGTCATCCTGAATTGTTCACAAGTTTCTAAATTTTGGAGTTTCTTATTGGCATCAATTTTTCAGAAATTCTACTCCCAAACCTAATTTTAACATTGTCCTCAATGTTTCAAACCGTGCAACCTAGAATGGTTATGCAATATAAATATAAGTACGAGAGACAAATGTAAATCAAAGAGAAGGGATTGGAACGTCTTACCTGATTGACGCAAGAAAAGCAGTATTCTCTGTAACACATATCAAACGATAGTAATAACAAAGAACAGTGAAAATAAAAATAAAAACAAAAACTTTAAAAAGAAAATAAAAACAAGAAAATAAAAATCTACCTACTGGATATGTACAGAAAGAATCCCCATACACTAACAACCTGAAAATTTAGAGATCAACCCAAAATAAAATATATACAAATGACAGTTTCACACTTATATTATGGCAACATGGAGACATTGAAACTATCAAAAATAGAGGATTACCCCCAAACCAAGTTTTTACTACACTTGGAAGTGCGTAAAGAACAAAATACGGGGATAATATTAGGATTGGGGAAAATATCAATTGGTTCATGCACAATGTCAGGAACATGCAAGTCCTCTGGATATTTGGATACAAAGTGATCCGACAAAACTTGAGAAGCACACAATTCTAACCCTAAATTAGGTAACTTTTGGAAGTTTAGGGGTCTAGAAACAACCTCTAAGTTGAATGATCTTGTGAGATAGATTCATCTATGGAATTAGGAAAATCATCTACACAATCATCCACAGGGTCATCTATATATTCTGTATGGAACAAAAAGTCACTACCATATTGATCATCATCAGCAAATAATCTCTGGCATTCCTGAACTCTCAATCTTTGTTCCAAACTTAGCGGTCTATGTTTATAATACTTCTCATATATCATTAGAGGTGATTCTTCACTTACCATAGGTGAAGCAAGAATTTCATTAGCCCGTGACCGATTCATATATTCCCTCAATGTCATCTTAGATGACATCTCCGGCAAAAGAGTCATCATCCTCGGAAAAGTACTTGAAAAGAGATACTAAAACACAAAACAAATCAAATAGAACTAAAAATCCTAAAAGAAAAATAAAAACATATACAAAAATAAAAATAAATAAAATAAAAACCTAAACTATGATTGGAAAATTAAAAATATTAATTACAATATTCCACAACCGCCCCCTGCAGCGGCGCAAAAAATTGATATGATTTGGAAACCCTATATAAATAAACGCAATCGCATGGTGTCTATAATGCAGACAACGACAAGTACGGGTCGAACCCACAGGGAGCAGGGACAATACTGCAATCAATATCTCTAATCAACTAATCAAGAACAATATTTCTGGATTTTTTGGAATAAAGTTAAAACAGAAAAATACACTAAATTAATAAAATAAATCAAATGGGAGAAACAGTAACCAGGGTTTTCAGTATCCACCACTATTTCTATATAATTACTGAAGTGAACAATAACTCCTAAATATTTATCTATTGTTCGTTCTAACGACATCACCTATAATATGTATTAGAGGCGCAAATGTCAGTGGGACGCCCTAAGCATGGCGCATCTAAAGCTCTAAGTCTAAGCATACACAATCAAATCGCGTTAGCGAGAAAATTATACGAAACTAATTATAGATTCACAAATAATACATGGCTCTTCTAAGCATACACA
Source organism: Papaver californicum (assembly GCA_023531435.1). Taxonomy (NCBI): domain Eukaryota; kingdom Viridiplantae; phylum Streptophyta; class Magnoliopsida; order Ranunculales; family Papaveraceae; genus Papaver; species Papaver californicum. The sequence continues at coordinate 2,137,665 of JAJJMC010032380.1, read as the reverse complement.
TCTAAGAATTTAATTCAAGCATGAAATATCAAATAAGTACTCAAACATAATTGTTATCCTATTAATTATGCGCATAGGTTATTGTATTGTACAGAACCGGTGAAGCAACAACTAATTTAGATTTTCAAAATAAAAATTGTAAAACAAAAGCATGGAACATCAAAAACCTAGGCCAAGCATGTACCATCTAACGAAATCACAATTGTTTAATAAAAATCATGAAATCAATAAACAAAATCATGGAACTAATCTTATTCAAATCATAATAGTCTATACCAAATACATCAATTTAATTAGTCTAAAACTTTTAAGTGGTTTCAACATAAGCCATAGCCACAAAATTAGTGAGACATGGAGATGGATTTTTTAAAATCCATAAAAATAATTAATAGGAATAGAGAGAAAGAATTAAACCCAAAAGCCTGGGTTGTCCTTTTCTTCTCATTTCATGTGCAGCAGCCGCCAACCCTTATTCTCTTCTCTGTCTCCAATATCTCCAGTGCTTTCAACCCAGAAGATCAGAACAAAAAGCAGTCGCTCTCTAGATATCTTTCTCTCTCCATCCTCCAACCTAATCAATCAATCTCACCTATTCTCTCACCGAACTTCTCCTAACATAAGCATACGCCTAGCTTTTTTTTTCTTCCACCTACTTCTCTAGTCTTCTCTCCCTCCTTCTCCAATCCGTCCTATCACTTAGAAACCCAAAAGAAGTCGTCCTCTTTCTAGGTATTCCAACCTATCTACCACCTACTAATTTTCTCTCTCCCATAGGCTCTTCTTCTCTTTCCACTCTCCCTCTCACCTTCGTCCACTCCAAAAGAAAGCCTAAAAGAAAAGTCTACTTCTCTCTCTATCACTTTCCCTTTTATACTTCTCATCATTCCCTTCCTACAACAAAACCTAGTCTACACCTCTACCTTTATCACGCCTTCTTCTCTCCCACGTGATTGCTTCCCTTCCTCTTGTTTTCTCTCTCTCACGTGTTATACCAACACCACCTTTCTTACTCTCTTTTCATACCCAACACCTAATCCTCTTCCTCTTTATCACGTGAACTACTCATCACCCTCTCTTTCTAGCCGTCACACTCCACTGTACCTTGTCTCCCCACTTACATTCTGCCACTACTTTTCAACTCAACCTATTATTAGGTCTTCCTTCTCCCTCTTCTACGCCTAAGTCTCCAACAGTTAACCTAGAAGATCTAAAAGATAAAGCTCCTTCTGTACCAGCCGTAACTCCCTTTCAATCACACTAGCTCCTCGTACTTCCCTCTAATCTCTAGCCTTCTTTTATACTCTATATAATCACCGAGCCACATCATGTGCCCTCAAGCCACCAACTAACCAATGTGTTTCTCGCCCTCAACTTTTGTTTCCATACCCAATAGAAAGTATGCCCAACTACTTTCCATGTCCGCCTGACACCTTCTTCACTTTTCCTTGCAAACCGAGCCACACCCTTCAGCTTTGACCCCAATTAGCCATTGTAGCCTTGTTTTATTCATAGTTTTAGATTTTACATATACCATCTAAAATAACATGAAAACCACAAATTAGCACAAATATAATCACTAGTAAATATAAATATGGTGGTAAAAATATATAAATTAAGTGTTCATCAAATACACCTAAACCTATATTTTGTTAGTCCTCGAGTAAAATTAATCTAGAAAATAAGATAAAATCCTAACTCACTTTGGCAGGAATCGCGACTATATATAGCATATATAATAATCCTTTAAACCCCTAAGTGGCCTTAGTGGACGAGTTATAGTCTCGTGAGGGTTTACAAGAGGTATACCCACAAAACCTTCTACTCCAAATTTCAGCTACATGTGAACGATTAAGGATAGACACTAGACAAGCTATTTAGTTGGCATTTAAATTCTTCGGCTATATGAATCATTAACCTGTATGAATGCAATTGTTGCACACGAGTTTGCACCCAGCGTACTAAAATTCATATAAGAATGCAACTCTACTCAAATAATCATTGAACATCCAAAACAAGATAAATTCACATTGCTCGAAATCAATCAGTTTCAAACACATGGATAGATTATAAAATGGAAATATAAGTAATGAATGGTGCATATGTTGACTAAGGTGAACGGTGTTTCCCAAAATATTAGTACAAAATCCGGCTCAGATGCTCCTATTTTTATTATTATTGTTTATATACATTATTTATTTTTTTATTTTTTTATTTTTCTTACGACTACATGATTAGATGTTATGAATCTAAGCGCATGCTCCTTTTTAGCAGATTATATGATAGTTCCCATGGATCATGCAGTCCACGTTTGCTTAGGCGACGGAGGCAGGGAGAACACACACATATTGATGTCAAAGTGTCATTTTGTTTTCAACAAAATTAAAATTCTAACGCATCCGAGATACGACCTTATGGGAATACTAGGGTCCCACCAAATCACTTAGAAAAACATAAAATTAAAAAATTAAAAAAAAGAAAATGATATGGTTATTATGATTCCGAGATAAGCTTGTTCAATGATTATCATGTTATTTCTAACACCTGAGTGCATCCAGATATGAATAAACCATTTAGCTGGGCACACCAATTCCTATAGATAAGAGCTATGTTTCCATTTACCTAGAATGATTAGTGTCATCCTGAATTTTTCACAAGTTTCAAAATTTTGGAGTTTTTTATTGGCATCAATTTTCAGAAACTCTACTACCAAACCTAAATTTAACATTGTCCTCAATGTTTCAAATCGTGCAACCTAGAATGGGTATGCAATATAAATATAAATAAGATAGGCAAATGTAAATCAAAGAGAAGGGATTGGAACGTCTTACCTGATTGACACAAGAAAAGCAGTATTCTCTGTAACACATATCATACGATAGTAATAACAAAGAACAGTGAAAATAAAAATAAAACAAAAACAAAAAGTCTAAAAAGAAAATAAAAACAAGAAAATAAAAATCTACTTACTGGATATGTACAGAAAGAATCCCCATACACTAACAACATGAAAATTTGGGGATCAACCCAAAATAAAATATATACAAATGACAGTATCACACTTATATTATGGCAACATGGAGACATTGAAACTATCAAAAATAGAGGATTACCCCCAAACCAAGTTTTTACTACACTTGGAAATGCGTAAAGAACAAAATATAGGGATAATATTGTGATTGGGGAAATATCAATTGGTTCATGCACAATGTCAGGATATGCAAGTCCTCTGAATATTTGGATACAAAGTGATCCAACAAAATTTGAGAAGCACACAATTCTAACCCTAAATTAGGTAACTTTTGGAAGTCTAGGGGTCTAGAAACAACCTCTAATGGGGTGAATGATCTTGCGAGATACATTCATGAATGGAAGTAGGAAAATTATCTACACAATCATCCACAGGGTCATCTATATATTATGTATGGAACAAATAGTCACTACCAGACTGATCATCATCAACAAATAATCTGTGGCAATCCAGAACTCTCAATCTTTGTTCCAAACTAAGCGGTCTGTGTTTATAATACTTCTCATATATCATTAGAGGTGATTCTTCACTTACCATAGGTGAATCAAGAACTTCATTACGTCGTGACTGATTCATATATTCCCTCAATGTCGTATTAGATGACGTCTCCTGCAAAAGAGTCATCATCCTCGGAAAAGTACCTGAAAAGAGATACCAAAACACAAAAGCAAGTCAAATAGAACTAAAAATCCTAAAAGAAAAATAAAACATATACAAAAATAAAAATAAATAAAATAAAAACCTAAAATATGATTAGAAAATTAAAAATATTAATTACAATATGCCACGACCGCTCCCCGGCAGCGGCGCAAAAAATTAATAGGATTTGGAAACCCTATATAAATAACTGCAATCGCACAGTGTCTACAATGCATACAACGGCAAGTACGGGTCGAACCCACAGGGAGCGGGGACAATACTGTAATCAATATCTCTAATCAAGAACAATATTTCTGGATTTTTTAAAATAAAGTTAAAACAAGAAAAATAAACTAAACTAATAAAATAAATCAAATGGGAGAAATAGTAACCAGGGTTTTCAATATCCACCATTATTTCTATTTAATTACTGAAGTGAAACATAACTCCTAAATATTTTACTATTGTTCGTTCTATCGACATCACTTATTATATGTATTAGAGTCGCAAATGTCACTGGGACGCCCTAAGCATGGCACATCTAAAGCTCTAAGTCTAAGCATACACCATTAATTTGCGTTAGCGAGAAAATTATACGAAACTAATTATAGATTTTCAAATAATACCTGGCTCTTTCCACTCTCCCTCTCACCTCCGTCCACTCCAAATTAAAACCTAAAAGAAAAGTCTACTTCTCTATCCGTCACTTTCCCTTTTATACTTCTCATCATTCCCTTCCTAAAACAAAACCTAGTGTACACCTCCATCTTTCTCACGCTTTCTTCTCTCCCACGTGCTTGCTTCACTTCCTCTTATTTTCACTCTCTCACGTGTTATACTAACACCACCTTTCTTACTCTCTTTTCGTACTCAACACCTAATCCTCTTCATGTTTATCACGTGAACTACTCATCACCCTTTCTTTCTAGCCGTCAACCTCCACTGTACCTTGTCTCCCCACTTACCTTCTACCCTTACTTTTCAACTCAACCTACTACTAGGTCTTCCTTCACCCTCTTCTACGCCTAGGTCTCCAACAGTTAACCTAGAAGACCTAAAAGAAAAAGCCTCCTTCTGCACCAGCCGTAACTCCCTTTCAATCACTCTAGCTCCTCGTACTTCCCTCTAATGTCTAGCCTTCTTTTATACTCTATATAATCACCGAGCCACATCATGTACCCTCCATCCACCAACTAACCAATGTCTTTCTCGCCCTCAACTTTTGTTTCCAGACCCAACAGAAAGTATGCCCAACTACTTTCCATGTCCGCCTGACACCTTCTTCACTTTTCCTTGCAAACCGAGCCACACCCTTCAGCTTTGACCCCAATTAGCCATTATACCCTTGTTTTATTCATAGTTTTAGATTTTACACATACCATCTAAAATAACATGAAAACCACAAATTAGCACAAATATAATCACTAGAAAATATAAAGAAGGTGGTAAAAATATATAAATTAAGTGTTCATCAAATACCCCTACACCTATATTTTTCTAGTCCTCGAGAAAAATTAATCTAGAAAATAAGATAAAATCATAATTACTTTCGCAGGAATCGCGACTACATTTAGCATATGTAATAAGCCTTTAAACCCCTAAGTGGACTTAGAGGACGAGTTATAGTCTCGTGAGGGTTTACAAGAGTTATACCCACAAAACCTTCTACTCCAAATTTCAGCTACCTGTGAACGATTAAGGATAGACACTAAACAAGCTATTTAGTTGGCATACTAAATTCTTCGGCTATATTAATCATTACCCTGTATGAATCCAATTGTTGTACACAAATTTGCACTCAGCGTACTAAAATTCATATAAGAATGCAACTCTACTCAAATAATCATTAAACATCCAAAACAGGATAAATTCACATTGGTCGAAATCAATCAAATTAAACACATGGATAGATTAGAAGATGGAAACATAAGTAATGAATGGTGCATATGTTGACTAAATTAAACGGTGTTTCCCAAAACATTAGTACAAAATCCGGCTCGGATGTTCCTATTTTTATTATCATTGTTTATATACATTATTTTATTTATTTTATATATTTTTTTACGACTACATGATTAGATGTTTTGAATCTAAGCATATGCTCGTTTTTAGCAGATTATATGATAGTTCCCATGGATCCTGCATTCCACGCTTGCTTAGGCGACGGAGGAAGAGAGAACACACACGTATTGCTGTCAAAGTGTCATTTTGTTTTCCAACAAAATTAAAAGTCTAACGCATCCGAGATACGACCTTATAGCAATACTAGGACCCCACCAAATCACTTAGAGAAACATAAAATTTCAAAAATTGTAAAATAAAATGATATGGTTATGATGATTCCGAGATATGTTTGTTCAATGATTATCATGTTATTTCTAACACCTGAGTGCATCCAGATATGAATAGACCATTTAACTGGGCACACCAATTCCTATAGATAAGAGCTATGTTTCCATTTACCTAGAATGATTAGTGTCATCCTGAATTGTTCACAAGTTTCTAAATTTTGGAATTTCTTATTGGCATCAATTTTCAGAATCTCTACTCCCAAACCTAAATTTAACATTGTCCTCAATGTTTCAAACCGTGCAACCTAGAATGGGTATGCAATATAAATATAAATAAGATAGACAAATGTAAATCAAAGAGAAGGGATTGGAACGTATTACCTGAGTGACACAAAAAAAGCAGTATTCTCTGTAACACATATCAAACGATAGTAATAACAAAGAACACTGAAAATAAAAATAAAAATAAAAACAAAAAGTCTAAAAAGAAAATAAAAACAAGAAAATAAACTTTACCTACTGGATATGTACAGAAAGAATCCCCATACACTAACAACCTGAAAATTTGGGGATCAACCCAAAATAAAATATATACAAATTACAGTTTCACACTTATATTATGGCAACATGGAGACATTCAAACTATCAAAATAGAGGATTACCCCCAAACAAAGTTTTTACTACACCTGGAAGTGTGTAAAGAACAAAATACGAGGATAATATTGGGATTGGGGAGTATCAATTTGTTCATGCACAATGTCAGGAACATGCAAGTCCTCTGGATATTTGGATGCAAAGTGATCCAACAAAACTTGAGAAGCACACAATTCTAACCCTAAATTATGTATCTTTTGGAAGTCTAGGTAACTAGAAACAACCTCTAAGTCGGGTGAATGATCTTGTGAGATAGATTCATCTATGGAATTAGGGAACTCATCTACACAATCATCCACAGGGTCATCTATATATTCTGTATGGAACAAAGAGTCACTACCAGACTGATCATGATCAACAAATAATCTGTGGCATTCCAGAACTCTCAATCTTTATTCCAAACTAAGCGGTCTGTGTTTATAATACTCATATATCATTAGAGGTGATTCTTCACTTACCATAGATGAAGCAAGAACTTCATTATGTCGTGACTGATTCATATATTCCCTTAATGTCATCTTAGATGACGTCTCCTGCAAAAGAGTCATCATCCTCGGAAAAGTACCTGAAAAGAGATACCAAAACACAAAGCAAGTCAAATAGAACTAAAAATCCTAAAAGAAAAATAAAACATATACAAAAATAAAAATAAATAAAATAAAAACCTAAACTATGATTAGAAAATTAAAATATTAATTACAATATGCCACAATCGCTCCCCGGCAGTGGCGTAAAAAATTGATAGGATTTGGAAACCCTATATAGATAACCGCAATCGCACGGTGTCTACAATGCAGACAACGGAAAGTACGTGTCGAACCCACAGGGAGCGGGAACAATACTGCAATCTATATCTCTAATCAACTAATCAAGAACAATATTTCTGGATTTTTTGGAATAAAGTTAAAACAAGAAAAATAAATTAAACTAATAAAATAAATCAAATGAGAGAAAGAGTAACCAGGGTTTTCAGTATCCACCACTATTTATATTTAATTACTGAAGTGTAACATAACTCCTAAATATTTATCTATTGTTCGTTCTATCGAAATCACCTATTATATGTATTAGAGTCGCAACTGTCACTGAACGTCCTAAGCATGGCACATCTAAAGCTCTAAGTCTAAGCATACACCATCAAATTGCGTTAGCGAGAATATTATATGAAACTAATTATAGATTCACTAATAATACCTGACTCATCTAAGCATACCATCTAATGAAATCACAATTGTTTAATAAACATCATTAAATCAATAAAAAAAATAATGGAACTAATCTTATTCAAATCAGAATAGTCTAGACCAAATACTTCAATTTAATTGGTCTAAAACTTTTAAGTGGTTTCAACATAATCCCAAAAGCCTAGCCATAAAATAAGTGAGACATGGAGATGGGTTTCTTTAAACCCATAAAAATAATTAATAGGAATAGAGATAAATAATTAAACCCAAAAGCCTGCGTTTTCCTTTTCATCTCGTGTCCTGTGCAGCAGCAGCCAACCCTTATTCTCTTCTCTGTCTCCAATCTCTTTTGTGCTTTCAACCTAGAAAATAAGAACCAAAAACAGTCGCTCTCTGTAGATATCTTTCTCTCTCCAGCCTCCAACCTAATCAATCAATCTCACCTCTTCTCTCACCGAACTTCTCCTAACAGAAGCCTACGCCCTAGCTTTTATTTTCTTCCACCTACTTCTCTATCCTTCTCTTCCTCATTCTCCAATCCGTCCAATCACCAAGAAACCCAAAAGAAGCTGTCCTCTTTCTAGTTCTTTCAACCTCTCTACCACCTACCTAGTTTTTTCTCTCTCAAAGGCTCTTCTTCTCTATCCGCTTCCCAAAAATCCTCATTCTGTTTCCACTCTCCCTCTCACATCCGTCCACTCCTAAATAAAACCTAAAATAAAGTCTAAAAGAAAAGTCTACTTCTCTCTCCATCACTTTCCCTTTTATACTTCTCATCATTCTCTTCCTACAAAAAAACCTAGTTTACGCCTCCACTTTTCTCACGCATTCCTCTCTCCCACGTGCTTGCTTTCCTTCCTCTTCTTTTCACTCTCTCACGTGTTATACCAACACCACCTTTCTTACTCTCTTTTCATACCCACACCTAATCCTCTTCCTCTTTATCACCTGAACTACTCATCACCCTCTCTTTCTAGCCGTCACACTCCATTGTACCTTGTCTCCCCACTCACCTTCTCTCCTTAATTTTCAACTCAGCCTACTACTAGGTCTTCCTTCTCCCTCTTATATTCCTAGGTCTCCAACAGTTAACCTAGAATACCTAAAAGAAAAAGCCTCCTTCTGTACCAGCCGTAACTCCCTTTCAATCACTAGCTCCTCGTACTTCCCTATAATATCTAGCCTTCTTTTATACTCTATATAATCACCGAGCCACATCATGTGCCCTCCAGCAACCAACTTACCAATGTCTTTCTCGCCCTCAACTTTTGTTTCCAGACCCAACAAATAGTACGCCCAACTACTTGCCATGTCCTCCTGACACCTGATTCATTTTTCCTTGCAAACCGAGCCACACCCTTCAGCTTTGACCCCAATTAGCCATTATAGCCTTGTTTTATTCATAGTTTTAGATTTTACACATACCATCTAAAATAACATGAAAACCACAAATTAGCACAAATATAATCACTAGCAAATAAAAATAAGGTGGTAAAAATACATAAATTAAGTGTTCATCACTTATTCGAAGAGCTCTCACCCCCATTCGTCTTCACAAACTAACTCTTCCTTCGGTATGCTTCCCTATTCATGTCTGTGTCATATATGTAAAGTTGAGCAAAAGATGGAAATTGTCCGGTTGGTATCAATGAACCTATAATATGGTATTTTCTCCCTTGGATCTTGTACATGTATTGCCTTCCATCTCTGTTGACGTCATGGACCTGCCGACCTCCCGAAGACGTGAAAGCCAACATAGAGTTGTACACCCTGATCAATCTCCTGAACTATGACGATTGATGCCCCCTTTGTAGTATAGCATTTTTATCAAGAACGTAGGAGCATCTTTCAGTATGGGTAGTTGAACACTTCCCTTTGAACAACAAATAGAGTACTTAGCCTTTGTTTCATCGACAGGTTTGAAGGTCATCTCTTGGGGCCATACCATTGCTCCATAATCCTGGCACGTATTGCACGAAGATCCGAGATCATATTTTATGATATCGAATCCTTCCCAAATAGTATACAAATGTTCCTCACATGAAAACAACACACAAGACATAAAAAAAAATATCAAATGCAACATCAAAAAATAACTCACTTGTATAATGCTCAACCACCTCATATTCGGCATCACCACCCAAACCTGAATCACCATCAAAATCAACACCTGGCTCCTCTGCTGAATTTCCTTTGTGACCCCCTTGAGCACCAAAACAACAAACAAAAATTATACACAATGTTTCATGCCTGCTCAAAGTTAACGGTAAATACACCCTTAGTAGCCGAAAAAAAACATTTCATGAAAAAAAAAATAAGCACATGACTTTTTACATTTACAATTTAACAACACAAATATACCAAACCTTAGCTTAGGCCAAGACCCTGGTGTCCCTCCCCGACAATGACATTTTCACGCCTCCGGGGATTTTCCCTTTATTAGTACCTAAAAGATTATTTCTAGGCAAAACAATGTACTATAGAAGTACTTTATTTAGATTCGGAAACCAAAATCATACAGAGGAAGCCTAAACCACAATATTATCCGTTCTGCTTTGCTTTGGTCACAATGAGAGGAAATGGGTTGATCTTAGGAGAGGGAAGCAAAGAAAGTTGGAGGAAACGAGTGTGTTGAATTGTGTGTAGAGTTGTAGAACTATTGAGAAAAATAACAGAGCTTGAAGGATTCGTAAGCTTGTTTTTTTTCCAAATGAGCTAAGGAGCCTATTTACAATAGTGAAGAGCTCACACGTTTCCTTGTAAAGTTATGGAGATAATGAAGAGATGGAGAAGTGGAAGTTGTGGTTTAATGGCTTAACCGCCTTGGAATCTTCGAGAAACCATTATTCCACTACTCCATTAACCGCTTCACTCTTACCATGACTTTGTAACTTCCTTATCATGGGATGTCGTTACACATATGTTGCTATAACCGCTAGACCAATACCCCATGTTTTATCCCTCCCCCCCCCCCCCCCCCCCATTATGATTTGATTTCTCGTAGAGTTAGTGTAGTTTGTTTTAAGATGAATTGATGAACTTGTGTTAACACATCACGAGTTTGGATAAGTATTGGTGCCAATAGCACAAACAAGAGTAAAGGACTGAAAGTCACGTTAAGGGAGAAGAGGAAAATTGGCATTAGTATTGCCGCTGGCAGCTCTAAGGCCTTAGCGCCTGTGCTAGCACATGCTAGCACTGCTGGCAGCGTTAATGGCCTTACAGTCTGTGCTAGCACATGCACCAGTGTTGCTGGTGGCGCTAAATCCTTAGCGTGGGAACTAGATAGCCCATTTCTTCCCTGGTGCTCGTTTGGCACGTTAACTTTAGTGGCTTTGTTAGTTTTTTTGGCCTTTTTGGCTTTTATTTCTAACTTTTGGCACATGTATGTGTTGCTTATTTGCGTTAGAAATTTGGCTAGGGTTTTTCCAAAGTTAGCACTTGCTAGTGCTATGGTTATTTCTTATGCACCACTAGCTTTGACATTCGTTAATGTCGTGGCCATGTTTATGGCCTATTTTGAGTTTCTCAGTCGCATGAGATTTTAATGTTAGCATTCTACTTAACTCTTATGCAGTGCATACAGAACACATTTAAGAGATTCATTCGTGGAAGTTTGCAATCTTGATATTATGCTTGATGCAACTGCAGTTAGATGGTATGCATCTAAATTAGCGTCTATTCAGATATGTGATAGCCTTTATTCTGAATGTTCGCAATTTTGTGTAATCAGTGTCTGACTAGCACAATTAGTTTATAGGAATGCACATGAAATAACGAGGGCTTAGCTGAGTAAAGCCTGAAATTCTGGAAGTACATAAATATAGAGAGAGCTACAAAGCAAATTTAGCAACGGGCTGAATATGCATTCTCAATTCTCTTGCGGAATGTAAGATAGCAGTATAAATTTATAATTCTGATGTCGGGTCAGGAATTCATACATCTTTATTTCATGCTTCTGCAGCTAGGCGAAAAGCAATATTACAATTTTCTCCTTTGTCTAAAATCCACCATCAATATTAAGTCCCCTGGTTAGTGCAAAACAGTAATGTTTCATGGTAAACACTGGATGGTGATTTTCCTTTTATTGATATAAGGAAAATAAATCAACAAGCTTAGTTGTCGGAAATTACCACAAATAATATTCTGGTGCTGTCGAATAATCGTTGAAGAAGCAATAGTTGATGTAATTGTATCTGTAGGATGAGAGAGCATTGTTTGTAGAGCACGAATGAGTGGAGCGTGGCTGATTTGTGCGATGAGGAGACTAAAATTGATCCGTGTGTTGTACGGGATCATGGCTTCAAAGAGGAAACCCTTGTTTGACCCAAATTCTGAAACCAATCACTATAAAAGGGAGTAAATCATTATTATTATTTTTTATCTCTTTCACGCCAACACATTCACCTCTTCCTCTTTCTCTTTAGCGATTCCAACAACAACAGCAGCTCCTCCCGCCGACGTCACCAGCAGCCACTCACCGTCGGTCAATTTTCGGCCGATTTCCGGCACCGACCAGGTAAGCTTTTCTTCCTTTTTTTTTTCATTTACGTGAGTGTTTGTTACTCTTTCTAATTTTTTTTACTTGCTTCATTGCATAAGCATGCTATTGACTTGTCACTGGTATTCTCTTGATAACTCTTTGTGAGTGAACTTCAACTCCACAATTAATGTCTCTTATTGTGATAATTCTTCATTGGCTTCACTGCAGCGTTGTTAAGCTGTAACCAAATGCGCTAGAGTTTGTAGTAATTTTCCTTAATATTGGTTTTAATTTATATGTATGAGCACATATTTGCATATCAGCACTATATATATACAAAATAGAACCAAACCTTGTGCATGATTTCCCAGTAGTTGACATGAATATTATTCGAACCGCTTGTAGATGTCTACCAATCAGAAAGATAATCCTACCACTGCTTCGGATGTATGATGTCGTGTCTTCTCCTGGCAGCTGCTTCACATCCAGATTCATTGCATAAAGAAAATCGTCTAATAGGCAGTCTTCAAGATTTACAGGCCTGTCTGAGAGTCTTGGAGGCGGTAACACCGGCGCAAGAGATACATCTGGTTCCGTTTTGTTGCTACGGATCCATGGGCGTCCTAGAACCATGTCATAACTTGGATCTTCTTTGACAATGTAGAAATTGGCATGTGTCTGTGTATCACCCATTTTTATTTCGAGAGTGATATAGCCATAAGCACTCCTGGACTTCCCTTCAGAATTCTTAACCATTGATGGTGAATATATAGCTTCGTACCTGGAAATTCCCACATCTCTCAAATTCTTGATAGTAATAATATTGACATGAGTGCCCGCATCAATTAGTGTTTGCTCGAGATTGGTGTCCTTGAGGCAGGCGGTGGTGAGAAGTCCCCAGTTAGGCTTCTTATTATGTTTGATGATTATGTCTTCTGGAGCGGTCTTGGGGAAGTCAGTACCTTTTTCGGCAAAGAGTAGATGCTTACCCGATACAACACGATTGAGGGCGGTGAAAATATTTCTTCATTGCACCTTCGATAAGTAAATGAGTTCACATATACGCTTCATGGATTGAACACTTTTGTTGACTGAGTCCCCAGAGAGGGGAAGCTCCTGAATGGGAGAGGATCTCTGTGGATGCCTTCAGTGCCCAGGCATAGTTCTCCTGAGTCAATCTTTTCTTTGAAGATATGCCTTAAACCATTGCACTCACTGGTGGGATGCTTGACGAATCTGTGGAAGTGACAATATTTCGGATTGGACATGTCCTCTTCAATAGGTAGATGTCGCAAAGGTGGCAACTTGATAGCTCCGTTTTGTGCCTATAATTCCAGTAGTTCGAGAACTTCCTCCATGGGAAAGGGGAAATCTTGGATTTTCAAATCCGTCCTTGTTCGTCGTGGCTGACACGAAGTCTCGGTCGAGTCTCGGTCGAGTCTTGTCCTTGAGTTGATGCTGGGGATTTTGCTGGAGTCGGGCGGCGCACTTAGTCTGCGATGTTGATTGCGAAGTTGCTTTTCTTTTGCCTCTTTTCTCAGTAACAACACCTATGGAGTGTTCGGTAGAATGTTGTTTGTTCACCATGCATCTACTCCCTTTCTTCTCTGGCGGGCCTCACTTTTTCCAACAAGGATGGGGAAGTTTTTCCGTTCTTTTGCCGGCTTTGTGTAGCTCAGAGAATGTTTGAAATCTTAAATTTTCTAATAAAGCACGATAAACAGGAATCGTACCATTAATGCAAAGCTCCACAAATTGTTGTTCAATTACATTCTGGTCATGGCAGTCGAGAGCTTGTGTTCTGAACCTCTTTACGTATTTGTTGGGATGCTCGTTGTTCCTCTGGAATATCCTTCCCAGATCCGAGAGAGTGATTTCATCAGATACGAAGAAATACTTTTTGTAAAAAGCAATAACCATTTGGGTCCAACTAGAGATGTTGTTTGGAGCGAGATTGTTGTATCAGTGTTGCTGGTAGCGCTAAATCCTTAGTGTGGGCACTAGATAGCCCATTTCTTCCCTGGTGCTCGTTTGGCACATTAACTTTAGTGGCTTTGTTATATTTTTTGCCTTTTTGGCTTTTCTTTCTAACTTTTGGCACATGTGTGTGTTGCTTATTTGCGTTATAATCCTGGTTAGGTTTTTTCCAATGCTAGCAGTTGCTAGTACTATGGTTATTGCTTATGGACCACTAACTTTTTCATTCGTTAATGTCGTGGCCATGTTTATAGCCTATTTTGAGTTTCTCAATCGCATGAGATTTTAATGTTAGCATTGTACTTAAGTTTTGTGCAGTGCATACATAACACATTCAAGAGATTCAGCCCTGGAAGTTTGCAATCTTGAGATTATGCTTGATGCGACTCTACAATTAGATGGTATGCATCTAAATTAGCGTTTACTCAGATATGGGGTAGACTTTATTCTGATGTCCGTAATTTTGTGTAATCAGTGTTTGACTAGCACAAATAGTTTATATGGATGCATATTAAATAACGAGGGTTTAGTTGAATAAAGCCCTGAAATTATGGAATTACATAAATATATAGAGAGCTACAGAGCTAATTTACCAACGAGATGAATATGCATTCTCAATTCTCTTGCGGAATGTAAGATAGCAGTATGTATTTATAATTCTGATGTCGGTCAGGAATTCATGCATATTTTTTCATGCTTCTGCAGCTAGGCGAAAAGCAATATTGCAATTTTTTCCTTTGTCAAAAATCCACCGTCAACACCCTTACTATTTTTGGATCAAGTTTTCTCCTCTTCGACACCACTATCCCTGTATGTAGATACATTCATAGTATTTCGTTACTCTTCCCTTTTTTTTTTCTTTTCTAGCGACGAATAAGATCGCTCGAATGAAAAAATACACCTAAACACCAAACACAGGCACACATCCATGCATCCAGAGCATGTTTTTTTCTCCTCTTAAAGTACGTCCCCTATTTTTAAATTGAGCAAATCCCAAAACACAAACATGTCCCAGATCAAGGCTCTGGTATTTCCTCTTCATAATCACGTCCCTCCGTATTCGACGATTTTCGGTCACTATCTCGGGTTCCATCCTTGGTTGCCTTGGTACAGCTGCAAACCCTGCTGCACACATGAATAACAAAAAATACATTAGAAAAAAAATCTAAACCAAAGCCCACGGTTCAATGCAAACTAAACCCCATTCCCATATACACTTACTTGCAGTCATCTTATAGCCTTCGTCTCCTCTCGACCTTCCTATCCAACACTATACCCATATGCTGAAGTCAATTTTTTTTTTTTATCGGACAAAGAAGAAATTCATTGAAAAGAGAAGGTACTTAAGGGGGTACCTCAACCCAATGAATACAAAAGGAAACAAGAAAAAAAAACAAAAGGAGAACACAAGATCAATGGGACTGAAATAAGGAGTCCCATAGAGCTATAATCATATTTGCGGTTAGACCTAACATTTTTGCATTAGATTCGACCCAAAAGAAAGCTTGAAGTTTAACGTTTCTAATAATACTTTCTAATCATTTCCTTTTGTTCTCGAAGACTCTTGCATTACGCTCCTTCCATATGCACCACCAAATTGCTACCGGGATGTTATTCGAAATTCGACTAAGACGATCATCTCCCCAATTGTATTTCCAAGATTTTACGTTTATAGTAACATTAGAGTTATAAATCCAATTACTCCTAGACCCTTTATTAAAGTAGTCCCAAATCCTTCGGATCCTCCAACAATCATAGAAGAGATGCGCGCTAGTCTCATCGTTTTCGCCACAAAAGCAACAAAGGCTAGAAACCTCCATGCCACTTCTTAGAAGCTTATCCTTTGTTATTACCTTGTCATGAGAAAGAAGCCAAAGAAACAAATTGATTTTGCAAGGGTAATCACGGCTCCAAACAACATCGATTGTAAAAATTGGCTCATCTTGTTCCTCTTCGTTCTTAATACCACTTTAACCGTATATTGACCATTGTCATTTCCATCCCAAATTCGGCTATCCGAAACACCTTCTTGAATAGAGAAAGAAGAGAGAAGATTTGATATAGTTGATACTTCATTTGAGATGGTTTGAGAGTATCTTTGTCTAGCCATAAACTTCCACCTTATACCGCCATCTACTACATCGTACATACGAGCCACCACAAGCTCCTTGGTCTTTGAAACTTCATAGGCCGACGGAAACATGTCACATAATCTTCCTTCACATAATCTTTCTTCACATAATCTTCCTTGGTCCTTTGCTGAAGTCGATTTTCTCTTGCCTTTTCCGGAGTTACTAGCTCAAATGATCCGATCTGTTGGTTTGATCTAGGAATGGATCCTCCTAAAACAGAGAACCACCACACCAATAAAATTGCAATTACACCAGCAAAAAATTATTGTCAATATTAAACATGCAACAACGTCAAATAATAGATAGTCTGAAGAACGTACAACACATTCAAACCAAAAGAAAATAAAGCATTCATGATATTATACGATATTGTAAAGAACATAAGAGCATGCACAACAAATATACCTCTGCCCCTGGAGATAACTCCCTCACGTTCATCCTGACGTTCGCCATCCATCACTACGGAAAAAAGAAGAATGTGCTCAAAGAACTACACAGTACTCCTAATACTTGATACTAAACCTTCAATTTTTTCCTAATTTTTATCTACATGTGCGTGGATTTTCTCCAAATATTACAATAAGTCACCATATTGGATACACATATTTCCATTTTTTACGAATCTAAAAAGTTCATTATAAACCAAGTTTAGATTTATCGTTACCCTCGTTAAGTAATTCTTTTTTGGTTGCATATTGAATCTACCACACCTACCATTTGGGCACTAATTAAACTCCATATATATTACCTGCTGTAAAACAAATATATCTCTGGGAATATATGTTATTTTTGGAGTGTCCACAAAGAAAAAATTATATTATACCCTTTACAACAAAAATATCTTTAGTAATTCCAGAATTAGGTGGCCTTACTTGATACATTCATAGATGAGACCAACCTCATAAGTAACATGTTACGTGGCTAATTAAACCACATATTGAATGAACCCACTTGCTACTATGCCACAAAAAGAGATCTGGTACTCCAAATTGGCCTTCGAAGAAAGATGTAAATAATGAGCCCCAATGATCTGGGAGACATTGAACAATATTAGAGTTGACATCCCAAAATTCATGCTGCATCAATCTGCAATATACAATTTCTTTAAACAACGGTCGATACATACACTGAATCCACGTGTGCATATACATAACAAACAAACACACCCTAGATTAGCAATTTCAGCCAAACCCCAAGGGCTATATATACCAAGCAACATGTTCAAATAACCGGAAACAAAGATAACTGAATTAGACGTCGTACAATCCGATACATAGAACCAGTGTACTCAAACCCGGGTGTGATTTCCCAAACATGCCACAAAAAAACTAATCACGTCACAGCATACGTCATCTAATACCTAGCAAAGCTAAAAGTTACTTAACCATCCTAGCAACTTATTTTTTTCGAGCTGCTAATCAAGTTTTGCGCGCCACCGGTTCAACCCGATGTCTGGTCCTCATTGCAATTGGCGGCTCCTGGCCAGGAGATGTCGTGGGACTGCATACATTTTCCATACTGGAACTGCTGGACTCGTAATCGCTCTGTGGACCGATGAAGTAACTTCGTGAACCGATTCTCACCGGTCCTGAATGCCTCAAGAGATCACATAGCCTTATTATCCTAGTACCAGGCGGTAGTCGACAGTGAGTTACAACAGTACCCCTCTCTACATCACATGACATATACAAGCCCTCTGTCACAAGGGTGCACCAAATGGCTCAACACATGGCTAACTCACCCTTGTGCACCACCTTGGCTAGCCCTTTGGTTAAATGGCTAGCCTTCCATTCTAAAATCTTCTTCTATTTGTCCTTTTCTTTGAATACTCTAGAATGGTGTAGATATATGTGGATATGTATAGAATAATCTAGAAGTAGATCTTCGCCATACATTTATAAAGATCAAGATCATTCTCTAGAACATTCTTGGCATCCCCAACTAGTATAAATAGGGATGCCACCTTCATTTGTAAATCATCCAAGTTAAGAGAGCAATACACACTTACTGCTCTCATTCAAACATTCTTGAGTGTTCATAAGTTGTTATTGAGTTTCTTGTGAGTTTGATCTTGAGTAGTCACTTGAAGTTGTGTTAAACTTCATTAGGGAAGGCTTACTTATCTAGTAAAGGAATTCTAGAAAAGTGCCGCACGAAAGAAGTCGAGGCGAAGGACTGACACCGTGACAACTGGTATCAGAGTTAAGTTCACACTACTCTCGGTAAGGTCTTTCACTATGTCTTCAGACGCTCAAAATACTGTTATTCCTAATGTTGATGCTCAGAAGGCAAAGAAACAACGGGATAGGTCAGTGGACCCCCGTATCGGTGCTCGTGTTGGATCATTGGAAGAAAAGGTGTCTTCCAATACGGAGATGGTAGAAAAGTTGAACATGGAATTTGGGGAAGCCATGGATCAACAAAGTGCTACCATAGAAGATTTGGAAAAATCTATGGAGGTCTCTTTTGAAGCGTATCGGAAAGAGATGGGTGCTCATAAGCAAGAGGTAAATGCTTATGTGAGGACGCTGCAAGATCAAATTGATAAGCTAAAGACCCTGATCCGAGGAGGTGCAGTTCGTGGACCATCTAGAGTGAGGGTGCTAGAACCAAAGGAATACGCTGGTGCAAGGGATGCCAAGGAGCTGGAAAATTTCCTATGGAACATGGAGAGGTACTTCAGGGCCACGGGCCTTGATGATGAGCAAGAAAAGGTCGACACGGCGACCATGTACCTAACTGAAGATGCTCTATTATGGTGGGGAAGAAAATATGCAGAGATTGAGAGAGGAGTCTGCACCATCACTACTTGGGCAGAATTCAAAAGGGAAATCAAAGTCATGTTCTATCCGGAGAACGTTGAGCATAAAGCTCGGGACAAACTTCAAAACTTGAAGTATTCAGGTACCATATCCGAATATGTCAAACAATTTAATTCCATCATGTTAGACATATTAACAATGGCAGACGAGCACCGCTTCTACCACTTCAATCGTGGATTACCTCGTTGGGCTTCTATGGAACTTCAATGAAGAGGTATTACTGACTTGTCCACCGCATTAAGCACCGTCGAGAAACTTGATGACTTTTCGAACAAGCCTGATCAACTTTCCAAGAACAAGTCATCCAAGCTATTTCAAGGAAAGAGTGGGGGAGACAGGAACTACCACGATAAGCCATAAACTAGCCGCGAAGGTTCCAAGCCAAACAACGGGTGGAAAGGAAGGCAAGATAACCATGTGAAGAAATGATTTATTTTCCAAGGTGACCATCTTGCCCATAGTTGTCCCAAGAAGAACTTGCTCAACTCCTTGATTGCGGAGCAAGAAGAGAAAACCGAAGACTCGCACCTGGGAGCCGTTCGGTTGAGCGCAATCAAGAGCCAGCCCAAGGAAAATCATCCAGTACCGAAGGAGAGTACCAACAAAGGACTTATGTATGTGGATATAAGTCTAAACGAGCAAAAGACCAAGGAAATGGTCGATTCAGGTGCGAAACACAACTTCATCTCTAAAGGAGAAGTCGAGGTTGAAGTTGAAGGTCGAGGCAGATTCGAGCACCATCAAGGCGGTAAATTCAGAATCCATACCTGTTCACGGAGCGTCCAAGGGGGTCGACATGAAGGTTGGCGCATGGAGGGGAACTACCGACTTTATGGTAGTACGGATGGACGATTTCAGAGTTATCCTCGAAATGGAATTCTTGGATCGTGCCAAAGTTGTCGTGGTGCCTTGCCTCGGTGTGGTCAGCATCAGCGACGATAGGTCCCCTTGCGTTATTCCAGCCACCCGGACCAAGAAGACTTGCTCGAGTGCGTTTTCGGCTCTACAACTAAAGATAAGAGTTCAGAAGGGAGAACCCACCTTTGTAGCAGCCATCATGGAGGAAGGCGAATAACTGGACGAGGTCATTCCAGTGGAGGTGCAAAAGGCTTTGAACGAATACTAAGACGTGATGCCAGCTGAATTGCCCAAGCAACTACCACCTAAGAGAGAGGTGGATCATCAGATCGAGATGGAACCTGGAACAAAGCCGCCCTCCATGGCCCCATATCGCATGGCCCCACCAGAATTGGAGGATTTGAAGAAGCAACTCAAGGAATTGTTAGATGCCGGCTATATCCAACCTTCCAAGGCCCCTTTTGGAGCCCTGGTGTTGTTTCAGAAGAAGAAGGATGGAATTCTTCGGATGTGCATCGACTACCGAGCCTTGAACAAGGTCACCGTGAAGAACAAGTATCCAATTCCCCGAGTTGAAGACTAGTTCGACCAATTGGGTAGTGCTCGATATTTCACAAAGCTGGACTTGAGGTCAGGATACTATCAAGTTCGAATAACAGAAGGGGACGAGCCGAAGACCACATGTATTACGAGGTACGGAGCTTACGAATTTTTAGTTATTCCTTTTGGTATAACCAATGCTTCTGCCATATTTTGCACTTTGATGAACAAGATATTCCACCCATATCTCGATCGGTTCGTAGTCGTGTACCTTGACGACATCGTCGTATATAGCCACACTTTGGACGAGCACCTCAAACACTTGCGGATCGTGTTCCAAGTACTTAGGGAGAACTCTTTATATGTGAAGAAGGAGAAATGCAGCTTCGCTCATCCCAAAGTGTCCTTCCTTGGACATTGGATAGGTGATGGACAGATCTGGATGGAGGAAAAGAAGATCAAGGCCATCAAGGAGTGGGAACCTCCTACCAAAGTGGCTCAGTTTCGGTCTTTCCTAGGACTTGCCAACTACTACCGAAGATTCATCGAGGGATACTCGAAGAGAGCAGCACCGCTCACTTATTTGCTAAAGAAAGCGAGGACTTGGACGTGGAGTGAAGAGTGCCAAGCCGCTTTCGATGATCTTAAGACCGCAGTTGTGAAAGAGCCAGTCTTAAGATTACCTGATCACACCAAGCCTTTTGAGGTATACACTGATGCTTCCGACTTTGCTATTGGTGGAGTACTTATGCAGGAAGGACACCCACTTGCATTTGAAAGTCGTAAGTTGAACGATGCAGAACGGCGTTACACGGTGCAAGAGAAAGAGATGACTGTCGTCATACACTGTCTTCGGACATGGAGGCACTACCTTCTTGGGTCACATTTCATGGTCTTCGTTGATAATGTGGCTACTAGCTACTTCCATACTCAGAAAAAGTTGTCTCCAAAGCAAGCAAGGTGGCAAGACTTTCTGGGCGAGTTCCACATGAAGCTTGAGTACAAGCCAGGCCGCACCAACTATGTTGCTGATGCATTGAGCCGAAAAGCAGAACTTGCCATCCTTGTCTTGGAACGTGTAGCTACCATCGCCAAATTGACTGGCACTATTCCGGATCGTGTACGAGAAAGCTTGGAACAAGAAACTTTTGCAAAGAGCCTCATTCATGCAGTGAATAAAGGGAAGACTCGTCGGTTGGTTGAAAGACGGTCTCTTATCACACATGGGAACAGGATGTTCATACCTAAGCATGGGAACCTGAGGCGCGAACTAATGCACGAGTGTCATGACACCCGATGGGCAGGCCATCCTGGTCAGAGAATGACGTTGACTTTGCTGGAAGCAAGCTATTACTGGATAAAGATGGAGGACGACGTAGATGCCTATGTTTGGACGTGTCTAGTATGCCATCAGGATAAGGTAGAACACAAGAAGTCATGAGGACTTCTGGAGCCATTACCAGTGTCAGATAGACCGTGGGAGTGTTTATCGATGGAATTCATCTCTGCCTTACCCAAGGTGGATGGCTTGGGATCAATCTTGGTGGTCATGGAATGGTTCACCAAGTATTCTACCTTCATCGCTGCACCAACAGACTGCACCGCGGAACAAGCTGCTCGATTGTTCGTGAAGTACGTGGTGAAATATTGGGGCATACCAAAGATAATAGTTAGCGATCGCGATCCAAGATTCACGGGGAAATTTTGGACAAAGGTGTTCAAATTGCTTGGGTCCGAGCTCAACTTCTCCACAAGCTTTCATCCTCAAACAGATGGACAAACGGAACGCACCAATGCCTTGTTGGAGGAGTACTTGAGACACTTCGCGAACGCTAACCAAAGAAATTGGGTGGAATTATTGGATGTGGCTCAGTTTTGCTACAATTTGCAGAAGAGTGAATCATCTGGGCATAGTTCATTTGAGTTGGCCACAGGCCAATAACCTCTGATGACACACACAATCGCTGGAGGATATAGAGGAAAGAGCCCTGCTGCTTTTCAATTCACTAAGGAGTTGCATGAGAAGCACAACTTGGCCAAAGCATACTTGGAGAAAGCCTCTCAACGAATGAAGAAATGGGCGGACGAGAAAAGGAGACCCGTATCTTTCGAAGAAGATGACTTAGTCATGCTGAAGTTGAACCCGCAACAGTTCAAAGATTTTCGGAAGGTACACAAGGGACTCATCCGACGATACGATGGTCCGTTTCGCATCATCAAGAAAGTCGGGAAGGCGTCTTATAGATTGGAGCTGCCAAGCCACATGAAAATCCATCCCCTCTTTCATGTTAGCTGCTTGAAGCCATACTATGCGGATCAAGATGACGAGTCTAGAGGAATTACCAAGAGGGCTTCGTTCAATATGATTACCTCTCTAGACAAACAGGTTTAAAGCATAGAGCCACACAGACGTGTCTCAAGAGCAGGACGAGTTTACAAAGAATATCTTTTTCGATGGAAGGATCAACCAGACAGTGAAGCCAGTTGGGAACATGAAGACTTACTTTGGCAACACAAGGATCTCATCGACAAGTACAATGCGACGAGGACGTCTGCGAATTCAGGTGGGGGAGAATGTCACAAGGGTGCACCAAATGGCTCAACACATGGCTAACTCACCCTTGTGCACCACCTTGGCTAGCCCTTTGGCTAAATGGCTAGCCTTCCATTCTAGAATCTTCTTCTATTTGTCCTTTTCTTTGAATACTCTAGAATGGTGTAGATATATGTGGATATGTATAGAATAATCTAGAAGTAGATCTTAGCCATACATTTGTAAAGATCTAGATCATTCTCTAGAACATTCTTGGCATCCCCAACTAGTATAAATAGGTATGCCACCTTCATTTGTAAATCATCCAAGTTAAGAGAGCAATACACACTTACTTCTCTCATTCAAACATTCTTGAGTGTTCACAAGTTGTTCTTGAGTTTCTTGTGAGTTTGATCTTGAGTAGTCACTTGAAGTTGTGTTAAACTTCATTAGGGAAGGCTTACTTATCTAGTAAAGGAATTCTAGACAAGTGCCGCACGGAAGAAGTCGAGGCGAAGGACTGACCCCGTTACACCTCGCTCTTATTGTCACTATCCGCTTCCACCAAATGTGGCTCTTGTCCCCTGTCCATCTATCTCCAAGTATATAAAAAAATATGATATTCCATAAAACATTAATATGACATAAGATGCCCAACTATTAACAGTTTTGATGCAAAACTCCCTCAACCAACTAAAAATCCAACCAACGATTCACTTAACTACTGCACAGCAAAAATCACACTAAACACTCAAAAGTACTAACGTAAGACATCTACAACACCTCTCCCAATGCCTATAGTAACTACTAATAGCACCGGCAACATGGCCACATTTGTGGACTACATGAGCATTTACCATACGAATGCTGGCTCGCGTCCAATATCGATTAATTAAACGCATACGAAACGGGCACCCACGAAATCAAAAACTTTAGACCTAAATTTAGAAGCACGATCACATCAAACGGCAAACTGATGTGGAACACTAACAATAGCATGCTACGGAATGGCACCACAAAATTTTTATCTAGTGTACCACCAACAACAATTTCATAGTATCACTGAATACATGGACATGTTAGCACTAAACATCCAAGGTAACATAATCACATGCAGCTGAGGCTAGTCGCACTCTCTTAAACTCAACTATGTACCTCACATAAACTATCCAAATTTGAGAATGCACTTTGTGTAACCTCAATGCCATCACATAGTTTCACAGAGCAACTTTATGTCTCACAATTACATCGGCAACAACGATTAAAAGGAAAAAAAAAGGTAATCCCGAAGTACAAAGATAAAAACCCAGCACCCTTTTGTACAAAGCATAAGAATCTAGTACCTGATTACTCAGCTCGGTCCGAAAGATAAATTTAACAAAAAAAACCAAAAAGATTAATTCCAAGTTAAAATGGATAACTTATATCATTCAAAAAGCCGTAGACCAAGGATACGAAGCAATTTACGAAGCATTTTTTTTTACAAAATCAAACAACGTAAAACAATCAACATACAGGTTACCCCCATTCTAACCTAGATGCACCGACGCCCATCATCCCACATACCAATCGAAATATATTGAAGAAAAAAAAAACTATGATCGAGCACCTAGATTTGTGCAAATAAAAAAAATCAGCACCATCCATATAAGAACAGCATAACGAAAATCCTTTTAACACCTATCAACGTCTCCCAATACCGCAAACAAACACCCCGTATAATAATAATGCTCGATTCAAAAAATTGATTTAAATCCACATTCTTTTTGATAGATCAACGAAATAACCCTATTGAAATGCAAATATGCAATCAATAGATACAAACAAAATTGAAAAAGAAAGAAAAACAAATCTACTTGTCTCCAAATGTTATACAATAAAACCAGTTGCTTTGTCCTGTCCTCAACAATCTCCGTGTCTGAGTGAGGAAATCACCAACAGTTTTGAGAACCGGCAATGAAAACTATGTAGGGTTCACTCTCCCGTGTTTTCGACATCTAGCATCCCATTGGTAGCAAGCTCGGTGGACCGGACTCATGGGATAAAATATAACCAAATAGAAGAGCAGGCCATGCCATTTTAGCCTACATGAACACAATTAGTTCATAGGAAAATCCTTTAATGGAGCTTCTGAATACTTGCTAAACATACACAATAATAGTTGCACAGAACACACATATTCTGATGCAAAATAAAACTCAATAAACTATTCAATAAACTGAAAATAAAACTCAATAAATTTTATAAAATCCTAAATATAAAACTCAAAATAAAACTTGATAAACTATTTTGTCATAACTATCGTAAGAATCCGAATATAAATTTAACCTACTCGGTAAGAAAAGAAATTGATTCAATAGTCAAAAAAAATAAACTACTTCGCAATAACCATGTATTCGTATTAGAAAAAAAAAACAAATCTAACACAAATTTAACGTACGTATTCGCACTATAAAAAAATATACAAAAAATTATCCATAGATGTCCCTCTTTTCAAGCACCACTGCTATCAAACCCTTTCACCAAAGCAACTTATACTAGCTATTTGACCCGAGACCAAATTTATATGGCTTCGAATTGTGCACGACTTTCCATATTCTTTCTTCGGCTTTATACACTATAAGACCTTCTTTGCACCTTTTCATCCTCTCTGGACCCTACATCCTATCCATTTTAACAATATATTGACGTTCTTTCATTGCCAACATCCTAAGATCCTGTCTTGCTTTAACTTTTTGTTCATCTTCGTAGTAATACTTCTCAAATTCCTCTATCTGCTCTTCGGAACCATTACCCAGGAAAATACTACGATTCATATGCTCTTTATATATCTGTTTTGTTACTTGTTTCTCTAAAAGTGAAACGACTCTCATGTCTATTTCTTTCAATACCTTATTCTTCAAAATAGTTTCTGGAAAACAAAAGGTGTTTACCTTTCTAACGCTGCATAGATGCCTTCTCATTTCTCTTGCATTAGGGTCCTCGCCAGACTCCGAATCCTCCTTGAAAATATCTCCAAGTAAATAAG
Organism: Papaver californicum; assembly: GCA_023531435.1. Classification (NCBI taxonomy): domain Eukaryota; kingdom Viridiplantae; phylum Streptophyta; class Magnoliopsida; order Ranunculales; family Papaveraceae; genus Papaver; species Papaver californicum. Next base: position 2,111,496 of record JAJJMC010032380.1, on the reverse strand, counting down.
ACTCAAGCATCCTGGTATTGTGTGAGAGTATATGAGTTGCATAATTTTTTTCTACAGACTTGACTTCGTCGTTGTCCTCCAATGCTAAAAATTGATTGAACGTGATGTAATTCCAATCTTTGTCTAGCTTTTGATGTTGTTTAAACTTTGACAATCTATGCACCCGTCTTATCTAATCTTTGTACAAAATTACAGTCGGTAATGGTTAAACCATTCCTTTTGAGATGTATACCATTGAATTGGGGTGTACTGCGTATACCACATCATTTGGTGCTCCCACTCATCGTCATGTATATAGCGTTCCAGTTCATCCTCGTCATCGGAATCCATCAGTTTTCTATTGAGGATCCAAGGGTGCCGTGTTTAGGGTTTCTTCGTATGCGCCGAAATCAACAAAAGTTGCTTAACTTTTCCTCCATCCTCATCTTCTACGACCTTTTGAATCTTTGTGCAAGTATTGACTACCTCGTTGTCTAGAGATACTCTCTTGTTTTCATCATTTTCTAACACCATAATGTTTTACTTTTCTCAAACCAAGATAAATCAACCGCAATAGGCAAAATATGTGTAGGTATATATAAACTATTTTCAATAGCAACCTGTTATAATCCGTGAGTATTAATATAGAAATAATCCTAACCGAATTTAGCCCTTGTACAGTTTTAGGAAACTGCATAGAATGCTCACTACTATAGGGCCATTGACCATGTAAATCTCGACTAACATAAAGTATACATGGACCACTATCAAGGCAACTAAAACACATACCTCAATTGACCCACATACTCGTCTATCTTTTATTCAATTTGTTTCCCCATATATTTTAATTATTGCCGTATTACTGATCCTTACCATAATAATAATGCACGAATCCCTACCCATGCCAGAATTGGACATCCATTACTTCCATTCCCGTGGCACACATATCTTTGTATTCCTTATTAACCTTGGCATTAACTAAGCATTGCCACACTATCTCAAGACAGCATATATTGATGGAAACATCCCCATATGACACAACATTGTGGTCCCATGATGTACCCCGACAAATATAGGGTAATTAACCATATAAACCTTCACCAATGTAAAGTATATATGGACCCCTACTAAGGTATCATAAAACACACCCTGATCGACCTATGCATTGGCCAATTGATTTTTCAAACTATTTTTTTATATTTTTAATTATTATCCTACTATTAATTTTTACCATAACAACGATGCATCAATTTAATAACGATGCATCAATTTCCAAACATACTAGTCAAATATACAATACTAAACCTAGGCATTATTGGTCATAATTTTAATTCTCTAATAAAAGTGATTAAATAGGCAACAATTAGCTAGCTTTTACAGAAATTTGCTAAAGAAAATAAAGAAAACACGCTTTTAATAACCTATTTTTGCTTAATTATTTACAATAGATATAATAGTCCGTGGACTATAGGTCCATAAACTCTTGCCCAGTATTATAGAAATCCCACCGGCACAAAAAATAAACAAAAACCTTATTTAAATATAACTATCTAAATTACCCTTTCAGGTTTAATTCAATCCTAAATAATTAATAAATCAACCCCATCCCATTCGGTTTAATTCAGACCTAAATAACTACCAAATCAACCCCATCCCATTTAATGTGTTTCAGTGACATTCTGAAACTAAATTTTATAAACACCCCACGCTAGGTACAACACCACCGCCCCATCCAATATCAGCACCGATAAGCACCAACAACCACCAATGTTATCAACCACCACTAACGTCGCCACCACCACCAGCACCAACAAGAACCAACCACCACCAGCGCACCAACAAGAACCAACGTTGTAACCACCAGCCACCAACCGGTAACACTGCTACCACCAACCACTAACGAGCACTGCCACCAACACACCTATCACCACCACAAGCACCATCGCCACCACCGCTGCCAACAACCACCACCGCCGCTAACACCAACCAGCAACACCAGCACAACCGTAGCGACCAACCAGTACGATACCAGCAACACTGTCACCACCACCAGCACTATGCCTCCGCCGCCACCACCACCATCACCACACCACTACCACTACTACCAATCAGCACCACCACCACTTACCACCCCCACCACCAGCATCATCGCCACCACTTCCACAACCACAACCAACAAGCACCAACGCCGCCACCACCACCAACCGTCATCCAGTAACACCGCCACTAACACCTCCGCCACCACTAGCCAGCAACACCACCACCGCAACCACCTGACAACAACACCACTACCTCCGCCGCCACCACCGCCACAACTACCACCAGCAAAAAATACAAACTTATCCTACCATACTGTATTAGCAACAAAACATTGGTTTCGACGTTTAAATATTTCAAAACCAGTTGAAAACTTGGTTTCAACATAAGCTTCCATACAACCAAGAACATTGGTCTCGACTATAAAAAATTCGGCAAAATCATTTAAAACCAAAGTTGGTCTCAACATAAACTTACAGTATCAACAACATTGGTTTCGTCATCAAAATACTCTGAAAAATGAAACAAAAATAGATGAAACCACAACTGGTTTCAACATAAAATTATGGTACACCTACAACATAGGTTTCGTCGACAAATACTCGATAAAATGATATAAAATATGGATGAAAACAGACTTTGTTTCAACATAAACCAATCTGTATCCGTTTTCACTAACAAAAATTGGTTTCAGCGATAAATACAAAATAAAAAGAACCAAAATAAGATGAAACCAAAATTGGTTTCAACTTTCTTTTTGTTATATTTTATCCTTTCTATGTTGAAACCAGTTTCAGTTTCATTTAATTTTGTTTCGTATACACAATGAACCCATTTATGCACATGAAATAACCATGCCGTAGCACAGGACACTAACTAGTGTTAATAACTTGAAATACTTGATATATAACCAGTACTGTACTGTAATTTACTTTGGAGAATAGAAAAAATCAGTATAAAAGCCATGTAAATGGATTCTCATTTATAACTAAATCACAACATACATCATTTGTGTAAAGTAGTTTGAGTAGTGGAACAAACTTTTGCATTTGAACTGAAACCTTTCATAAACTTCATTTGCACATATTTAGGGTTGCACATCGGGTGGGTCGGGTCGGGTTTGGCCCCACCCGCACCCGACCCGCTAATTGGCGGGTGATCGAGAACTTCACCCGCACCCAACCCGCCGTAGAACGGTTCGGGTCGGGTCTGACCCGCCATTTCGATAGGTCGGGTGAGGGTCACCCGCCCAGATTACATATACCTACCGGATGATCCAAAAGAGAGAGCGGAGAGAATCCGAGAGAGGAAGAAATGAGTTTGTTGATGAAGATTGAAATGAAGCTGCTATGTAATCCAATTTCAGATGGGTTTTTAGAGGAGATGTGGCTGTTGTTTTAGACGACGAAGTTTTATTTCATGTCCTGATGTTGTGTTGATCGAGAATTATAAGTTAGGGTTCGATTTTGAACTGAGATATGAAGATGGTGGTGATGAATGAAATCTAGGATTCACAGTTTAGATGGGGTTATGGTGTGAAATTGAAGCTGAGTTGAGCGAGAAGGTAGTGATGGATCTGTAATGGTGTTTGAATCTGGTTAAGGTTTGTGGTTGTTGTTGCTCACATGTCAAGATGGGTTTTTTGGCTGTTTTACAGAAGTTTGAGGTTGAAGAAGATGCAAGAGAAAATGAATAAGGGTTCTTGATGCTGTTCTTGGAAGAAATAAGATGGATATATTGGCAGAGAATAAATGGGTTGAGTTGCCGTCGTTGTTTAAATTAGAGAACGAGGTTGGAGGATTACTGTCATAAAATGAAGAAGATGGATTTGAATTAGGGTTGTAGTTCAGATCAATACAAAAGTGAACTCAGGGAGATGTTGTTGTGAACTGATGGTGATTATGAGTCTTGTTATTGAGTTCAGATCAATACAAAGTAGAGGAACAACTCAGGGAGAAACTGAAACGGAGAATCAATTACTATTTTTATGGGTTTGTGTTGAGATTTGAATGATTGTGTGGCTGAATTTAATGAATTCTTGCAGTGAATGGAGGGGGTTGACGTGAATAGGTTTTGTATTGGTAGTGCTGAGAATGTGAGAGAGTTATGGAGATAAGATGTTTGTGCTGCCATGGTTGTGGATGGATACGATGGGTGTTGGTGTTATTACAAAGCAGAGAAGAATCAGTGGGTTGAATTGATACAGGGAAGATTCGGAAGAATGGTTGAAGCTACATTGAATTGACCTGTGAACTTTTGGCGGGTTGGGCGGGTGGATCGGGTGAGAGAAGGTGTCACCCGCGCCCGACCCGTTTCTCGGCGGGTTGGGTGTGGGTCGGGTCAAAATTGGCGGGTGCATGACGGGTTGGCGGGTTGGGTCAGGTATGTGCACGTATCCATTAACACCTACGAGAGGAAACATAACAAGAATTATGAGGCCAGTTCCCAACTTGTTTTAAAGGTGATAATTAGACTAAATATTGTTGTTTCCAAATTCTGAGCAAGCAAAGAAAGAGCATCTCCAACCAGGCTCCGCACAACTGGTGTGTCTACTGAAACCAATGTACCAATTGCATCACTTAGTTTCCAGGCTCATCAAATCAACCTACTCCCATGTGAAGCACCTTCTCAAAGCATATTGACTTGCAGTTTTTGATTAAGCTACACCCGGCAACGGCAAAGAAATATGTTCTTGTTGCAGATGCAAAAAATGATACAGCAGCAAGGAAAACAAATATCAAATCCCAAAATTTTGGTTTCACCGATTAATACTCAACAAACAAAATAAAAAATTCAGATTAAACCGAAACTGGTTTCGACCAAAATTATTGTATCACCAATAATATTGGTTTCGTCGACAAAAATATTCAAAAAATATAGGGAGGCTCATTACATAACTTCAATTGAGATATAACAAAATTAGATGAAAGCACAATTGGTTTC
>JAJJMC010032380.1:1923674-2061537 GCA_023531435.1 Papaver californicum | reverse complement strand
TCCTCCTCCCATGCCTCCTTCACTATGCATCATGTGTAGCCCATTGTTGTTACCACCAGAGTTCATACCAAGTTGGCTATGCATAGCTTGCTGTTGTTGCATTGCAGACATTGGCTGCTGACCATACAACATGGAGGAACGGGCAGCCATTAATGACTGTGGTGTCATTGCTTGAGCTTGTTGATGTTGCAGGTAGTGTGCACCCTGCTGAACCGCATTAGGAAACTGACAAACAAACGATATAGTTAAGTGGTGTTTTTTCTGAGACTAGGCAGAAGAAATAAATCAGGATCAATGAACACCACTTTTTACTCAAAAGTGATTGAATTGAAAGTATCAAGAAATCTGATTTGCCAGTGCTACAAATGAATTCCAAGTCTAGAACAAATGAAGATACATGGAAAAAACAATTCACACCTGAGCATGCATGGTGGGTTGTTGGGGTTGAGAATCAGCAATAGCAGCCAGATACATAAGATTTCGTTGAAGCCTTGCTTGGTTCCTGTAATAAAGTGAAAAATAATTTAGTCCTCAAAATGACTTGGTCACTTTGCAACCGATGTTTGTTAACCATATAATTATTTAGGGAGAGTAAGTACTGGTTGAGATTGATGAAACTCTTTATCTATGTCTATCCAGGACCAAAAGTGAAGCACTAGATACTCACATCTCCAGCCAATCAGGTTTTCATTGGATTCAGCCACCCCCAAATTTAACAAATTTTTTATTAATGAGTTTTTTATTTTAGTTGTCCACACTATTATATTATGTGAATCAAACGAAAAGTTGCAATTGGATCTACAAACCTGATTAAGATGATGATTTGCAAATTAATTTTCAAACCTGATTAATTTAGTGGTGGTGCGAGTTTAGATTAACTATGGAGATTAGAGAATATTAGAGTGAGTTTTGTTCACCCCATCTAAAAAGAGTTAAACAGAATTTAATTTGTGTAGTTGGGATGGGATTTAGGGAAAGTGTGGTTGGGAAATAGGTAAAACCTAAAATTATGGTACTCCAGTTAAAAGACATATCTCAGCGAAATATGTTGTTTGATGGGTTCTCTAAGATTAACAGAAGCAATGAAGAGAGCACCAAAGAACTAATGAAGCTAGCATTAGCCAAACAAGCAATCCAAAGAGGAAAATGTGAACACTGCCGGTTGAGCATTATGTATAACTTACTCTGCACATTCGCTCACCTTCCCGGTGTTCTGGTTCTCAAGAATCTTCAGAATCAAAGACTTGTTCTCATCCAGATACTGCAAGTGTGAGCAGATAATCCAAAAAGAACATATCAGGACTGTAATTAGATCAATTAAAGACCTTGAAAACAAGACTAATAGAGAGAAATCTCAACCGACCACATCTAGAGCACCAAAAGAAATAAGTCCCCCCTGCTCTTGACATAAATTTCAGATGAAAAAGAAAGGTTTCTTGGCACTTTCAGATTTAGGTAATATCAAGAACTATAGGTAAACATTCTACAGCTGTTGACACCACGAAGTATGTGGCAAAATTTACAACTCAGCAAACAAATTCTTCTTAGTCAGGGATAATTTTATTGAAAAGAAATCAGTACAACGACGCATTCAAGAAGTTGGCATCATGCTACTTGTCTAGAATTAAGGATTCCAAACTTCACTAGAACCATCTTCAATATCATCTTTTCGCTGACACCCGCCTCAAAGGAGGTGCCATTATTAAACGCTACAGATATTATATACAGAACACCATCAGAACAGCAAACAAAAATTTGGGGCTGTACTGAATACAAATTCTACAAACCCAAACCAAGAACAAGTCTGACAGGATAAAATATACAGAGACCAAAAATACAAGCACATGCATCTGAAACCGATCCCCTTATGTAGACCTTCAAGTCTCTCAACATATATCACATTTTGAGAGGCTTCAAAAGCTGTGATTAGTCCTACTCTTGATAAAGAAAAAGAAACAAAGACCCATTTAGTTGCAATCAGCAAAAGAGCAGAAACCCCTACAGAAATGTAATGCTGTTTAGTTGAAGAGATTAAAACTCAATGGCATTCAATATCTGCTTACTCGTGCAGTGAAACCCATATCCATTCAATTTATCAGATGTAAGAAAAAAAATCCTTTGATAGCTAAAAGAACAAGAATGACCAAGGGACGTCTTAGCAATCTATCATGAACAAACAGCTCAAGGCCACCACTACCAAGCTCAGAAAAATACTCCTAACCCTAGTCCAAAACCTCGATAGAAATTAGGGTTTAGGAGCATATGTTCAATCCTCGTAACATTTTAAACATATAACAGGGATTTTTAGCTCTAATGAATAAAAAATACTCAAGACACACATATTTATCATTGATTATCTTAGGGTACCTCATTTATTAACAAGTGACAAAAGTAATTAGTAAATTAAAACAGGAGATAATATATCACCTCAGAGTAACAAAGTTGAGATTTTTTTAAGAGAGGCTGAAAAAAGAAGTAGAAAAAACTTAACTTTAAGTAACAAGGAAACATAATTTTCTATCAACATCAGACAAAATCCTAAAGCCCCAATAAATTTTTTCTAACAGAAAAAAAAAATCAATGAACTAGAGAAGACGAAACCATTCGGAAAAAATAAAAACCTCAAAATATTTTAAAAAAAAACACACATCAAAAAACAGAATCATCAAATGAGTAGTTATGCTTCAAAAAAAATCAAATGAGTAGTTGATATACCTAAAAATAAAATAAAAAAGAAGATGAAAAGTCTAGAAAGGAAAAGGGGAATAGATAGATAGGAACGAAGAGAAGTAGAAGAAGAAGAAGATAAGAGACCTGTTGGATGTGATCCGTTGTGACGTTGTTAGGACTATAGCCTGCTGCCATCATTGGTTGCATCTGCATGAGATGTTGCTGCATTTTTTCTTCCCTTTTTATTTCTCTCTCACTTTGTTTCTTCTTCCCTTTTTATTTCTCCCTCTTCAGACACAAAACACAGAAGCAAGACAGACAGTGTGAGAAAGATAGAAAGAAAGCAATGGAGTATTTACAAATTACAATTACACCAACCCCAACCCCAAAGGTATATTACAGCTTTATCATACGTCAAGGAAAATCTTTGTTCACAGATATTCCTCGAGTACTGTTATTTAACACTACTTCAGTACGCATCTCGAGGATTGCAAAAGCTTAGTTTAGTTCACAACTTCGTTAAAAATGTCGCTAAACTAAACTCACTCATTTTGTATCTCCTGTAAGTCTGTAACTGTTCGTCACGTGGAGAGAGACAGCCTGAGACCAGAGAGTACAGACCACAGTGATTGAGTACTTGCTGCATTGTTTGATAACACATATGTGGGTTTTGATGATGATGCTGAGACATTCTTTCGACCGGTAGGTTTGGCATACGGTCAACTCGATGATGTCTACGAAAGATCTGTCAAACAAAAACAAAAATGAACATTGTCTAAATTGGCCGACCAAACAAAAATATTTCTTACTCTGCAGCTACAGTACTACTATGTTAGGTGCTATGATGAATATTTCTCAGTTTAGGTTGCATTCTTCTCACCTCACGAGATAATCAAACGTTATGAATTAAGGATGCACTTGTACCAGTCGGGGCCGGTTATGAGAAAAATATATGCCCCCACGCAATCCAAGAAAATGTTGCCCCATCGGTGAAAGGTGTAACACAAGAAGTATATTTGTCAAGGATGGCACATCGTTCACTAAAATACGAGCACTAGACAAGGTATTCAAATAGGAATTCCGACTTAGTTTATTTGTCAAGTAAATCTTTTTTAATTTACTGAACTCACACCTTTTTTACTTTTACTTTCCCCAATTTGATTAAAAACTATATTCTCTAGATTGGGAGGAGAACGATAACAGTTTGTTTTTGAGGAAGACATTGAGTTTTCATTGGGAAATTTTAGTTAAACATCAGTAAAGAATGGGTCTCTCTCATGAAAAAATTTGCTCACCAAAAAATTTAGCAATTTTTTATTATATGTACAACATTTGCTAGCTTGGATTCTCTACAATTCAGCTACAACATACAATTATTATACTAAGAATGTTAGAATGTCGATTAAAACATTTCATTGTATCATTACCGGTAGCAAAAAACAATTTTATTATATTCAACATCCCTTCCATATCTATCTAACCTGACCCCTTAATTACAAGATATATCAAACCCCCATTAACATTACTCTCTTACAGCTTTTAAGAGATTATCCAGTTCAACCTTCAAGAATTAACCACAAAAATAGTGTTCATTATAATTTTCAAACATACCAACAACAAAAACAAAGAAACCGACAACAAAAAACACCAGAAAATATCCACAACAAAATTTTCATCATAAACAACAACTTCCGAGAAACCAAAAGAACATCTACTGCCTCACATCTTCATAATCTAGCCAGCAAGAGTCACTGTTACCACCAAATAGATTTATATCAAAAAAGTTCCTTACCTCCATTAAGCAGCTTAAAAAGCTTAATTTTCCTGATCTATTTGATGTTCCAGAGATGACTATCTCTAGTCCTCTCAATCATAACTGTCATCATCCTCCTCATTGCAAAGACTATATTCACTTCCAGTCGAGGCTGCAGGTCCATACCCATCTGATTCAGAATCATCCGAAGAATCATCCTCACCATCTTCATCTTCATTGGTCTCTTCCGCAGGTTCTATTGGCTCCCCATTTCTGTTTATCCCATAAATACTCCGTCAGAATCAACATCCAATCGCTCTTGCATCGTTCTTGCAAAGAGTGGACGATTGGCTTTCTCTCTTAAGTAGCGTTCATACAGCACATCCTTAGCAGCTTGTGCATCTTGAACATGATCTTCCTCTTCATCGGAACTTTTTTCATAACTTTCATATTCATGCATCTCTTGATCAGATTCCTCACTCTCACTCTCTGTCGCACTACGAGTTTTTCTCCATGTATAATCATCATCCTCCTCCTCTCGTTCTCGTCTCTTTCGATTGTGTCTTGCTTTCTTCTTCTGTTTTCATAAAGAAAACTCAATCATTTTTCTGACGAATCCTATTATACTCGATCTGACGATTTCGTCGATCAAGTTCCCCATCTAAATTTTCTTTCAACCTCTCAATTTTCTGAGTCTCTAAAGATATTGCAATCCTCCTCACATGATCAAAAGCGGCAGGGGTTTGATCATTGGGGTTTACATTTGGAGCAGCCATTGCTAATTTTTATCTCTCTATCCTTTTCTATTTCCTTTTTTAGGCTAATTTTTTTTAATTCCGAGAATGATCTCTTAACTTGAGTTTATAGGAGCCTAATAGATGTCATTAATTTTTATTTATGGCATTTGGTAAAATGCCTCGTCTCTTGGAAAATCACGCCTATTCAAGACTCAATTCAACCTCTCAAGAACCATCATAACCATCAACCGCAAATCTCTACCAATTTCCAATACTTTCGCACCATTTCAAGAACCATCATTACTCTAACATCTTGCCTCTTCAATTTATAATGCATTACCCTCTCTTACGTCTAATCTCTCTCAGGGTTTCCATTAAGAGGTCTATTGGCAGTTCACATAATTCTATTGAGTCCAATTGGGCATTAATTAAATTTTACTGTTTTTTGCAGATCTGGAATGAACAACACATGTTAAGAGGCATTATTGTTATTCGAGATAGGCTGAATAGCTTGCAATTTTGCTACCAGATAGGTGTCCCCCAACCCAGACACCAAAATCCCCTAAATTCAGTCCTTATTACCCATGTTGACCACAAGTTAACATATTTTTTTGACTTTTGGTTTCCCTCCATTTTACACCCAATCTTTTCAAACATTTCCCCCAATTTTATTCATCGGTGCTTATTATATTATCTCTTCTACTTTATGAATCACATTTGGAAGTTTTCGGTACCTTTTTTACTTTGGCTGGCTGATAGAAAAATTTACGTGTTTTATTTAGTCTCATATTTATATTACTATTACTTAGCTTTTGTATTAATATTGTCTTTTTATTATGTTTGTAGGTATTTTTGGAAGAATAAACAATTGTAGAAAAGACTGCTTGGAAGTGTTAAAAGTACCTCAGAAAAGTGTTAAAGGCGCCCACAAGAATTGATAAAGGCACACATGCCTTGGATAAAGGCACACATTCCTTTTAAATTCAAAATTTTGGCGGGAAATCAGTTTTTGAACCTGCCCATTTTGCTGAGAAGATTTTGCTCAAGATTTTGGGAAGAATTTGTAGGAATTAAGACAAGATTATCTCTTGCCTATTTTAGAAGAATTGAACGTGACCAAATATCTCGTATTTCCGGCAAATATCATCTCCTCGAATAAAACATGCGGAAAGAATATCTTGGAAACCATTTTTTTTCTCGCGCATATTGGTTATGAGTGTTTCATAAAGTCAGGGAACAAAAAGAAAGATAATCGAGATCGAGAAATGCAATCAGGAAGAAATCGAAACCGAGTATATCGAGAAGATTTTATAGCTACCGGAAGAAGAAAAAAATATTTTCTTTCCCTGTCGATACTCTAATCATTGAAGAAGAGATCTTTACGGGGATTTGAAGTTGTTTTGATGTTGTACTATAAATAGGAGAAGGTAAGAAGCATTGAGGGGCTGGCTCTGTCAGAAAAGAAAATCATAAATCAGAAAAAATTACTCGTGATGAAGAAGATGAAGAAACCGTGAGGAAAAGGTTGAAGGAACCGTTGCTAAATCTTTAAACTTAGCAACATTTATCTTCACTTTGTAACGTTTATCTTCAGTTTGTAACACTTGATTTGTAACAGCGAGTCTGAAACGTTCATACATCGTTGCAAACTCACTGTTTTTATTTTCTTTTCTTTTCTTTTCATCTTTCAAACACTTTTTGAGCCATGTATCAATCTTTTTAGGGTGTTTTGAGCATGATGAACTAAATCCCATCACTGGGACAATGGATGAAGCTATTTTTCACAATTGTTTGGTAACTATATTTGATTCTTTTATGACTTTTACTTTAATTTAAATTGAATTATGATTTTTACTAATTAGGTGTGATTTTGTTTGATGGTGTATGTTTAGTATAAAGTACTTTTGATGTGTCATGCTTATGATTTACATTTAATGTTTTAGGAATCTACTTTGGCAAAGAATTAGAGTCAAAAACTTTTATGTTATGGGCTATAAATTGTCTAGAATTAATATTTAAACCACATGAATATGAAAATAGGTGGAATCCTAAGTCCCAGTGTCTTGTAATATTGTTATTATCTTTTGATATTTGCTAGTTTAAATTAGAGTTAGGTCTAAAACCTTTCTTCACAAGTCCGAGTGAACGATACTTTTCTTACCACCACTACAAACACATTAATGGCTATCAAATAAATGTATTTATGGTTCAATACCTTACCTTGGCTACATTGTGTCTATAACGATTTCCGTCAGTAGTACTTCACAAAAGCATGACGTCATAAGATCTACCAATGCTAATAAATTTCAAGAACAACATGTGAATAACAAAACTCATTTGTCGCAGGGTCATGGTCACACGAAAGCATATCCTAGAAATCAGAAGTTTTAGGGATTTGGGGGCCAACAAAGCAACCAAGAAAATCAAAAGCTAGCATGTTTTTATACTACCCTCCCCTGCAAGAAAAGTATTCAACAACCAGGAGTTTTCCAGTTTAAGGTTGACCGCATGCATCCCAAAGATCCCATGTCTATATCAGTATAAGTGTGAAATTTCACTCTCAGAGTGTTGGTAGAAACATAGTCTGGTATTGTCTCATTCAAGTGAACCTGTATAAACTAATCGAAACCACAAATTCAAAGTATCTTTCTCACTTCCTCTCCCACGCCCACATCATCTCAGTCAATATATTACTCATCTCGAACTACCTTATGGAGGACATTCATACTTCAAAAAAAAAAAATTTATAGAGAAAAATATCCAAGAACTCTCTTCTCAAATGGCTGAAAATCTTACCCTCTCAACCAATATTCCTTCAACTCTTACTGAACCCGTCTTCATTGATAAAACAGTGGTCCTCTCAGAAAATGATAACAACTGGAAATGTTGTATGGGTGGTTATATTTGTAATGAACATCGTGTCCCAACAACCTCTGTGAGAAGTCATATCTGCATTCAGTGGCCACTTATTCAATCTCCAACTGTGACCATTTTTGGTGGTTTGAGAAATAAGGTCCTCATAAAGTTTCTAGATGAGAGTGACTTCAACAAAGTGAAACCCCAAAGACCCTGGTTTGTATGTGGTTATCTCATTGTGCTGAGAATTATTCCTCTCATTGGTTGGCCAGTGAACTGCCAAACTTCTTTCACAGATGAGCTCATGTGGCTAATCTTATGCAATTTTCCCAAAGAATGTACATAATTTGAAGATCTAAAGTTTTTAACCTTCAAATTAGGAGAACTCATTGAAGCCAAGGAACCTTATGAGAACCACCCCATTAAGAAGAACATCAAGATTTGCGTCTGTATCCCTCTTCAGAAACCATTACCAACTGGAATCCCTATTGTTACTAGAGGAAGAATTGAACATTTTCTCATAGAGTGTCGATACTTCATGGTGTCAATATACTTCTGTACTTCCTGCCGCATCATTAATCATAGGGATACAATATGTCCAAGGAAAAAATCCAAACAAAGGTTGTTCAAGGAGAAACTAGTCACTCCTCCCAAACCCATTATTCTCTACCAAAAGTTTCAAGATTGATGCCTCCTCAACCACAAACTTCTGCTTCTGAATCTAGTCCAGTTGATACTTCCTCTATTCCCTCTATTCTTCGTGTGGACATTGTCATGGAGACACAAGATGGTTCTCCATCTCCATCTTCTTTAGATAAAGGCAAAACTATTACTGCAGCTGAAAATTTCATTCTTCCTGTAGCTGAGTGTCATAAAGAGAAGCCTATTACTATAAGTCACAGAACCAATGTTTTGAAGATTTACGATGTTGGTCCAGTTCAAGCCCATCATGAATCTAGCTCTTCTATTTCGCTGCAAGTGCCTCTGAATCAACTGGTCAACCATGAATATAATATTATGACTAATTCCTTTCCTTTCCCATCTTCTTTTAAAAGTCTTCGCCCTATTCGTACATCTAACTCTGCTAGAAAATTCAAAATTTCTGAAATACCAGCTCAGGCATTTCTTCCAACCTCTATTTCTAGAGAAGAAGCCTCTTCCTTAGTTGCTGATAATGATGCTCTTATCAGGCTCAAACGAAAGATTAATCCTCGTGATGATCTGAGAAAATACAGCAGAGCTGGAAAACCTGCTCTGGCTAGTATTGTGGTAATTCCCCAGAAAGTACTATCAATTCTGAACCATTATAATACTTTTTGTCCCCCTATCACTAATTTGGGAAATCTTCAACCCATCCACCATCAAACCTCATTCATTCACTGGTTAACCCCTATGGTAGTTTCTCTGTAGCTTCTGGCAATACCTATTATAACAATGGTGTTCACCAAAACTCTTCTCATGATGTTGACTCTCCAGGTCTGATTGGTGCTCATAAATCTCAAAGAAGTGGTGATTCGGCTAATTCTCAACCTAATGGTAGCTATGATTCCACCAATCAGGTAAATCTTCATAATCTCAACCTTCTGAATGATCTCAGTGTCAATTTTCCTTCATCCCCTTCTTTTCACCCAATTAATAATGTTAACATATTGAATTGGAATATCAGAGGATTTGGTAAAAAACAACCAATTAGGAGATGAATATTTTGCTTAAAAATATTAACCTTGACATTGTTTTCCTATCTGAAACCAAGATGCAGAAGGATAATGTTGCTAGAAAACTTAAGATATGGGTTTCCCTTGTGCTTTTAATGTACCCTGTGTTGGAAAAAGTGGGGGTTTTATCCTGGCTTAGAAAAAGGAAATCAGTCTTAACATTGTTTCTAACTCTAAGGGCATCTATTTTACTACTAGGGATATTTTACATTCTAATACTCGTCACATTCACTTCATCTATGGAGAACCAAATAGTAATCTTAGGAATTCTTTATGGGATAGCCAATGCATGCTAGATACTCCTTCTCTTGATGAACCTTTATTTGTGGTGGGCGATTTTAATGCCTTGCTAGAACCTGAAGATAAATGTGGTGGAATTGAGGTGAGTGATGATGATTTTCGTAATCTAAGAAATTTCTGTGATATTTTTGCTTGCATGATCCTGAGTTTTTTGGTCATAAGTTTAATTGGTTTAATATGCAATCTAGCCCTGATCTTATACTTGAGAGGATTGATAGAAGCCTCGTAAACTCTGTTGTTGAATGTTTGTTTCCTAAGTTTTGTGTGAATAATATGCCTAGAGATTCTTCTGACCATTTCCCCATGCATATATGTTTTAGCTTCAACAATGCTTGAATCCCCAAACCTTTCTATTTTATGGCCATGTGGATTGAAGATCCTACTTGTAGAGATATCATAGTTAATTTTTGTATGCTAATCTTGTGGGTTCCCATGCTTATAAATTAAGAGCTAAATTAATGAACACTAAAAAAGGTCTTCAGAATTGGAATAAATCCTACTTTGGTAATATTCAAACTAATATATCTACTCTAGGGAGGAATTATCTACTGCCCAAAGCTTCAACCCTACTGATTCCAATTATTTGTCTCTTATAGAAGCTAGATTGGCTTACCTGTATGGTCTTGAAGAGCTATATTGGAAAAATAAATCCATAGAAGTGTGGATCATAGAAGAAGATATAAATACTCCATATTTCTACATATAGGGCTGCACAGGAACCGACCGGAACCGAAGGACCGAACCGAGAGTATAGGGTACAGGGTACAGGTACAAAAAAAAAGAACCGAGTACACCCGGGTACCAGTTACCGATTATTGTTAACTGTTGATCAGATATTAGACTTTCGATCTTATATGTCTGTTTCTAAGTTAGGTTACCCACTCGATCAAAAGAATAAAAAAACAAATTTCGTCTGTCTAATGAAAGAAGAAGAAGGCAGTAGACATCTTACCGTGTTTCTCTCAGAATAAATTGTACTTCTTTGGTTTGTACTGAGAAGAAGAAGAATACAGTAGACATCGCAGAACAAATTGTACTTCTTTGGTTTGTACTAAGAATTCTCTTGACCATACATCTTACCGTGTTTCTCTTTACATCATGTAGTCATAAGAGTGCACCAGTATATAAAAAGGAAAGATCAATCCAGGAAAGCATGTCATTTTATCAAAATTATTCCCCAGGGAAAGCAAGAAAAAATCTACGCAACCATAGAGTTCATCTTGCTAAAAGGATTTGAAGGGGATGCTGGTGGTAAGTATTAATGTAATGTTTGACTGTTTGTACCAGTTCAGTTTGATTTTCATTCATACAGATTTTTAGTTTATGTTGAAAGATGATGGGTACATGTTAACATATCCAAACAAAATAGTAATGTGTATTTTTTGTGTAATCAAGATTTAGATTGATAAACTACTGATAGACAATAATATGCGGTCACAATATAATTTAAGCCTTGTTATGTGTTTACCATATAGTATTCAGCTCATAGTCTTACATGGAGAATATCTCAAGGCATACTCCTTCAATTTCTCTGAATAACTGGCATTCATAGAATCATAGTATTTTTATCTTTTGTTAGCATGTCATGCATTCTAATGATTAATGGCATATGCTAGAGATTTTCTGAGCTTATTGTACCTGTCCTTCTGTGTTTTAAGATAATTTTTTTTCAATTGGTTTTTGAATTCAGAGCTTTTCAATTTTAGATTAGAGAAAAAAAAACAAAAAAAAAAGAGGTACATGACCGGAAGAGAACCGAGAAGATGGGTACAGGTACAAGAACCAAACCGAGAGTATAGGGTACATGATACAGATACACGGGTAGAGAACCTACCATAGGGAGGTACAGGTACACGGTTCTACCAAGAACCGAGCCGAACCGACCTTTGTGCACCCTATCCACAGGGTTACTCTTTTCAGGAGAAAGAGAAATGCCATTAGTTGGATTAAGGACTCTACTGGTACCACTCTAACTGATAGAGAAAGTATTAGTAATTCCTCTGATGACTATTTCAAATCCCTTTATTCTTCTCACCCTCAATAATTTCAGGAAGAAATACTCCTGGACCAACCTATCAAGTTCTCTTTAGAGGATAACTATCAACTCAATACTCAGCTTACTGTTGAGGAGATTAAAAATGTTGTGTTCCAAATGGGTGGCAAGAAAGCTCCAGGCCCAGATGGATTCACTGGTTTGTTTTATCAGAAGTACTGGGATATTATAGGGGAAGCAGTGATTGAGATGACTCAAACATGTTTCAGAACTGGTCACATAGCTAAAGCCTTTAACCATACCAATATTGGTTTGATTCCAAAAGTTCCTCTGGATGAGTTGGTGTCTCAATATAGACTAACATGGATGTGCAATTTCATTTACAAAATCTTTTCTAAAATTCTTTCTAATAGACTAAAACCTTTTATGGATTCTATCATTTTTCAAAACCAAAGTGCTGTTGTTCCTAAAAGAAGTATTTTTGAAAATATCCTTCTTTCTCACGAGGTGGTTTATTCTGTTAACCTCCATAAAGGCAAAGAAGGTATAGATGCCATTAAAATTGACGCGTCTAAGGCGTATGATAAGTTGGAATGGTCTTTTCTTGAAAAATTTTTAACTAAAATGGTCTTAAATGCTCATTGGATTAACTTGATTAGCCAGTGTCTATCCACTATGTCCTATTATATTTTCTTGAATAAGGTGACATCTGGTCTCATTAACCCTGAGAGAGGTCTAAGACAAAGGGATCCCCTATCTCCCTATCTTTACATAATCTTCTCTGAGGCTTTGTCAGCTTACATTGACTCTCTAACCAGGAAAGGACTTGTGGAAGGAATAAAGATTTATAATAATGCCCCTAACATTACCCACCTTTTATTTGTTGATGATTCCCTTTTTTTCTCTAAGTATACTGTGAAATATTTTTAAACCATAAAGGATTACTTACATAAGTATTGTCTTGCTTTTGTCTAAGAAATCAACTTTGACAAGTCTGGTATTCTTTTCAGCAAAAGGATGCCAGAATCTTTAATATGTCAATTTCCTGGTATTTTGAATATAACCTCTGGAAACCAGGGAGAAAAGTATCTGGGTACCCCTATTGCTTTTAAACCTTATAAAATTCAAACTCATATGGGTATTCTTCATTCTGCGAATGCTAGGATCTTCTCTTGGTTACATAAACTTCTTTCTCAGGCAACTAGAACCTCTCTTGTTAAGCATGTGGGTCAGGCCATTCCTCTCTACCAAATGGGTGTTTTCTTAATACCCAAATATCTTTGCAAAAAGATGGATTCTCACTTGTCTAAGTTTTGGTAGGGGAAACTCTTGACCCAAAAGATAGAAAATTGCATCTCTTAGGATGGGATAACTTGTGTTCTCCTAAGTCTGAAGGGTGGCCTGGTCTTAGAAAACATGAGTTAAATAATCTTGCTATGATTGCTAAAAATACTTGGAAATTAGTTGATAATCATGACTGTTTACTTGTTGTCTCTAAAACTGATTTCTTGGAAATTAGTTGCTAAAACTGATTTCTTGAATGCTAAATATCATGATAATTGTTTTGGGCTTGGAAGTGTCTCTACACCATCAAAGAACTTATTAAACCTTTTATATCATGGATAATGGGGGATGGTAAATTTATTGACCCCTGGTGTAACAAGTTGATCTAGGTCTGGGATCAGCCACACTGATTCCCCTGACTCCTCCTGTCCCTAATGTTAAAGTTTCTTATTTCATTAACTAGGAGTCTAGAACTTGGAATGTTTGTAGACTCAATACCCATTTTGATAATGCTTTTGTTGAAAAGATTATCACCATTCTCTTAAGCCAGTGTTTCACTCCGGATATGAGGGCTTGGGAACTTTCTAAGAATGGTAGATTTTCCTCTAAATCTTCATACATGGGACTTTGAGGGTCTCGGAATTCTCCATGTAGAAATCTTTGGAAGTGTATTTGGAAGTTAAAAGTTCCCCACAAATACAATTGTTTGTTTGGAAAGCGGCTAAAAATGCTCAGTCTGCTAGATATGTTCTTCACTCTCGTATGCCTATGCTCTTTGTCAATTACCCCAGGTGTGATGCTAATCATGAATCATTATGCATGCTCTTGTGCTTTTACTTTTTTCTAGACGCGTATGATTTCTCTCCAATTTTTGTGCTAATACTGTTATTTTCTTGGATAAGTCTATATCTGATTGGCTTTGCTTCTGGTCGATTGATCCTGATACTGAGTTGCCTGATAAATCTCATATTATCTTTGTTTTTATCTTATGGTCCCTTTGGAATATTAGAAATAATTTGATCTTCAACTCTAAAAAATAACCTCACCAGTTTGTGATTTGTAGAGCTAAATCTATGTTTATAGTTAGCACCCCTTCTTTACAAGTTAATACATAGATGCCCCCACCAGTTGGTTGGATAAAATGTAATACTGATGGTGCTTTTAATGAATTAACTCTGGAAAATGGTGCAGGTTATATGATGCGAGATTCTGAGAAGAAAGCTTCCTTTTGTTCCTCTATTTCTTTTGATATAGGATCGGCTGAAGAATCTGAAGCTCATGCAGTCTGGGCATCCCTTAAGAAAGCAGTTGAGCTGGAGATCTCCCACATCATAATTGAGAGTGATGCTAAGTCCATGATGGATCAATTTTCTTGAGGAATTTTTGATGGAAACTCAAGAACTGACGCAAATTTCAGAGACATTAGTTATTTTGCTTCTCTTCTTGTTATTTCCAAATTTTCCTTTCAGCCTCGTAGTTGTAATTTTGTAGCCCATGCTTTGGCCCATTGGGCGATAGTAAACTTTTCCGTTATATTTTGGTCAGTTCCTCTTATTTGGCTCAGACCAATGTTGAGGGTGACTATTATCCTTGTTGAAGGCCTTTGCTTAAGAAAAAAGAAAGAAAAAAGAAATACTTTTAAATTTTTACAAATATAAAACATTAACTTCAATACATTGGGCAACAAATATTTTCATAACGAACATCTCCCTGGCATAACTATATTATTATAAAAACATTAGATTAATCAATTTCGTTTATTCAATTAATCATTAAAAAATCAGTGTAACAACCTGAATCTATTGCAATATGTTTTTTGTTTTCAGGTAAAACAAAAAGAATAATTTGCCAAGTAATGGAAAAAGAAGAAGAAGAAGTGTAATGTAGAACGAGAGAGATTCAGAGATAAAATTATATAAAAAAAAATAAAACTGTTTGTACCCTCCTAAAACAGTATATATGGAAGGTGTACAATTTTTCCGTCGTTATAATGTGGTTTAATGCTAGAAAACTCTATAAGACTTATCATGAAAGTCCAATAAGACTTATTAAATAAGTCTGACATGGCTTATTATGAAAGCCCGGTAAGACTTATTATGAAAGTCCAATAAGGCTTATTAAAGAATTCCAACGACTTACTATAAAAAACTATTTGGTCTATTATGAAACATACTTAGCTTATTTTAGAAGCTTCATTGGCTTATTATTGAAGATCATATGTTTTATTGTACTTAACATATTTGGGGAGCCCAGTTAACTTATTATAATAGTCCAGCTGGTTTATTATGGAAACTCATTTGATTTATTATAGAAGCCCAGCAACTGTTTCAACCCAATAAATTTTTTGTCAAACAAAAAGTTTACGATAATGTTGAATCTTTATAATTATTTAAGATAACTGTAAATCCTAGTAGAAAAATAATAAGATTGATATGGATCTTTATAATTATTTAAGATAATTATAAATCCTAGTAGAGAGTGGATATGAATCTTTATAATTATTTAAAATAATTATAAATCTTAGCAGAAAGAGGATAAGATTGATATGCATTTTATAATTATCTAAAATAATTATAAATTCCAGCAAAATAGCATAAGATTGTTACGGATCTTTATAATTATTTAAGATAATTATAAATTCTACCAGAAATAAGATAAGATTCACATGGTTTTTATAATTATTTAAGATAAATATAAATCTTAGCGGAAAAAGAAGATAAAATACATAAGGATTTTGATAAATATTGGAGATAACAACAAATGTTTTCTGCAATTTGGTTGTTTACTTGGGATATATACAAATACTGGAAGTTATCAGGGTAACTATCAATCACAACTGTTAGATTTGTTTTTGCCTATAAATAAAGAATGAATTCCAATTCAAAAAGTACACAAATTTATGTTCCTTTTTTCCTCCACACCTGCATAGAACTGTTTTCTTACTTGAGCGTCAGAGTGTATTTGCAGGTACCCCCCATATTTTCATCAGCAATCACACCATTCATCATCAATTTTTGGGCGAATTAGATCAACAACTGATATTTAATCCATTTACAGACATCTCGAGGAGTGTTGGATTAAATATATTTGCACCAACATCTTTTGGGGGTAAATATTTTTGCACCAATATGTTTTGGCGTCTACTTAGGGGATCGCGAGTAATTAAAAAGATCGTGTCCTCCCAATGAAGAAAGTCTCACAAAAAAACCTTCAAGAAGAAGTATTGTTAAAAGTCAGAAAGTGTGCCATGAAGTCTCAAAAAAGGCGTATTAGAAAACGTGACAGAAAAAGCATTGCAAAAAGCTTTAGAACACTTTAAGAAACAAAAACACATTTGTTTCATTGTAGGATAAGCGTAGCAAAAGGAATCAGAAAGCCTTTTTCAACGGAAACACATATCAACTGTTGCAAAGTTGAGCGTAGCGAAAATCTTCAAAAAATGAAAAAAAAAAGTTATATGGAGACATCACAAACAAGTCAAACTGGAGAAAATGGTGATGCAAGTGGAAGAGTACGATCAACTCAAATGTCTATGAATCAACCGTTCTTTGAAGGGGTCGATACGATACCTACATCAACAATAACAACAACATCGTATGTTGTGAGAACTTATCCAAATATCGGGAAGAAACATCATGGTACGTAACACACCTCCATCAATTTTTAAGGCAACTTATAATCGAAAACAAGAGGCCGGTTCGATATCACCATCCAAGCGTGCAAGATTCCCACCTGGAGTTCATTGCCAATAGAGATGTCCACATACCGCTATATACTGATCCAGTGGATAACCCTCGGGTAACACCTATTGGTCTGAACTTACGAGAGCAGTTCCAAGATCTAGACAAAAAAAAAGTGATTCAAAATCGCATTGAAAAACCAAAGAAAATCGAAGAAGTAGACATCTCGCGTTCTGAATTCTTGCCGAATCACCATGCACAGCCTTTACTAAAGAATGGCGAGCAAGACAAGACCATGTGCCCCACACATGAGAAAAGACCACTGGCAGAGTAAAGTAAGAAAGATAAGATCTCAGAAAGCAAGAGTTCACCATGGATGTAAGTTGAAAATTTCTCCACGATATTAGTAAAAAGAACGTGATAACGAATTGATAATCCTCATTTATGAATCTTGGGAAACTATTTATATAATTTTTTAATCGGGGTAATCATGATTGATATCGAAATATAGAAAAGGAAAATGGGAAAATTAAAACTTAAATCCTCTAGTATCCGAAATTGAAAGAAGAAAGGGAAATTTTACCATAAGAATTGTTTTGACTTCTTGTTATAAGAAATAAAAGAAAAGGGGAAGATGAAAGGTTAATACAACCACGTGTGGGTGACACATTAATAACCCACTACAAGCGGTTAATAAAAAGATTCCTAAGAAACAATAACCCACTACAAACGGTTAATGAAAATATTCCTAAGAAATAAAGTGTTACGGAAGTAGTATCTTTTATCTTTATAAAATTGAAAAGATGGCAAAACCAGAGACATAATCTAAAACTCTGAGGTACTAAGAACCTAAAGATTTAATCTATAGTTTAATAAAAACTAAGTCTGGGACTAAACTTTGATTCAACTGGGGGAAAGGGGTGTTAGTCACTAAAAAGCCAACCCATAAAAATTGTACCTTGTAATTATTTTAAGTTATCAGGATATAAGGAAAACAAACTTTAATATCAATGAAATAAGTTACCTATAAAAACAACTACAATAGCAATGGAATAAGATACTCATAAAAACAGTTGTGCCAGCTACCCAAAGCACCTGATGTTGAATAATTCACAGTTTAGTTAAAGCTAATCCTCAAACTAGTTTTAATAAAATTGGGGGAAAGTATGTAGATGAGAAAATATAGCATCTACATATAACTGACAATTAACAGTGCTAACGACTGAAAGATGATAAGGAATCTAGAGTCAAGATCATCTAATATTGGAATCATGTGATAATTACTTAAATCATGTGCTGGTAGATCGAGTTATACAGAAAGAACAACAATTATCTGGGTTACAAAGCTGAGAAGATAAGTTTATAAGTCAAGGAGTTATCTAGATATTGGAGACATGGATTTTGGAGCTGGAAGATGAGGAATGACTTGTGGCTGACATATAAGTACCCAAGGAAGTTGGAATATGTAAGAGTACAGATCAGACGTCTCCAAGAAGAGGCAGGAATCGAAAGATGATTTGATAGGTCCCAGTTTATATGTAAAATGTAAATTGTCCCTGCAGATCGTACAATAGACATGTGAATCTACTTTTGTACATATAGATAGAAAATATCATTTCGTAAACATAACATAATTCAGTAATAAACTTAATCATTAACTTCTCCTCTCTTCTATTTCGTTCTTCTGAATTTCTCTCTTATCCGACCTTCATTAACGATTTCCAAACCCAATTTGAATTTTTCAATTAGATCAACTACAATGTTAATCTTTTTTTTTTTTGCTGAATCACATATTTTTATGAATTGAAAATCTCAAGGGAAATAAATATTTTACCGACTAAAGGGAAAGGACAAAAAATATTGACTAATTAAGACTCATTACAGACCAAATCTAAGGACTTTTGTTACCCACAAAATCTGAAGTAACCTATTTCTGGCATTTCTATGCGCTTCAAAAAATATTGGCCTTCCAGTATGAATGACTCTTTCTCCATCTCCCAAGTCTGCACCTCTCTTGGCTAATGAATCTGCATAGAAATTAATCTCACAGAAACAATGATCAAAGCTGATACTTTCTAATTTCTGAATTGCATTCGACCATCTTGTTCTGATATACCAAGGAACTGTGCCTCCACTAAAGTTACTAATCAATGAGTTGGAGTCTGACCAAATAATTATCTTTCTAATACCCAACACATTAGCCCACTCCAGTACACAAATTACAGCAAAAACTTCAGCCATGTAGTTTGTAGCAATACCTATTCCACCTGACATAGTGCCAATCACCTGACAAATATGATCCCTGACTATTATGCCAAAACCTTCAGCTCCAGGATTGCCAAAATAAGCCCCATCACAACAAAACAACACATAACCATAATCTGGAGCAATCCAAAAACATCCTTTAATACAACTGAATTTTATATGCCTGATACCCATTCTGAAAAAACCAATTATTTTTTATCATAATTCTACCCCCATATACTGCTTGACATATTCTACTTTTGAATTTATTACAATTAGGAGTTATTTCTTCAAAAATCCTTCTGTTTTTTTGAAACCACAAATCTTTCTTAGTTGCACAAGCAGCTGTCATCCAAATTTCTTGTATGAATGGACTTTTCTGCTGAGATGCTTTGCAAACATCATCAAAAGATGTTGGTTTATTAAAACCAAAAATGGAGCATAACCAGGACCAAATAGATAAGCTAAAATTACACTGCCAAAGAGTATGCTCCATGCAATCTTGCTATGCAATACAAATACAACATCTAGATACAATTTCAAAGCCATAAGTTCTCATCACTTCATCATCAATATACACTTTTTGCTGAATTTTCCATATGTTGCTAGCAATACTAGGGTGTAGAAAAGGTTTCCAAATGAAATAAGGTCAAATAATTTTTAATTCTCTTGGCCTAATTCTCTCAACAACTGCATAAGTGGAAAACTTACCCTTAATATCACCACTCCACACCATCATGTCTGATTCACCACTAATATCAGGCAATGTTGAATTAGACAAATACTGTTGAAGCTCATCAGGAATGATCAAAACTTTTCCATGTAATAAATCCTTCACCTTCATGCTCATATTGTTCTTTACAAAATCAGTGAGACCAATATCATTTATTATTGGAGATTCCCCTATCCATATGTCAAACCGCACTGAATTTTTTGAACCATCTCTTAAACACCACCGTATATCATCTTTTAATGAGTTCCAATCCCATTTTAAACCTGACCAAACAGTAGATTGCTTCCAGTTAGTATTCTATTGCCCATTTTTGTCTGTAAATTTTGCTAAGAAAAACAGATCCCCTTCCTCCTTAGAATGTACTATCTTCCACATCATTTTCATAAGAAGAGCTTTATTTACAGTCTCTAGTCTTCTGATACCCAAATCTCTTTCGCAATAAGGAGTGCAAACTTTCTTCCAAGATAATGTTTTGAATTTTCTACCTTCACTATCATTTGACCATAAGTAATTCCTTATTAATTTTTCACATACCTTAATCACTGAAGCAGACCGCTTGTAAATTGCCATGTTGTACAAAAGAACACTACACATAACTGATTTGATTAAAACCAATCTATCCTGGAATGATAACAAGTTTCCTTTCCATGGAGCTAGCTTGTTTTGAATCATCTCCACCATTGGAAAAACCATAAATGCAGTTATTCTACCTGGAGCAACAATGACACCAAGATATTTTTCAGGAAACTTTGTTACATCCATGTTTAAACTTTCACCAATTTGTTGTTTTCTTCCAGCAGTAACTCCATAAACAAAACACTTATTTTTTTACTTTATTAATGACTTGCCCAGAGCTAGACTGATAATCATCAAGCAAGGACAATAAATTCTATAAACTCTTATTTGCTCCATTATAAAAAAATAAACACATCATTTGCAAAAAATAAATGTGTTGGATGAACTTCTTTTTTGACTACTATTGGAATTATTTTACCTATTTCAACCAAATGAAAGAGATACATGCTGAGATCATCTTCCATTAGAATAAAAAGTAAAGGTGGTAAAGGATCACCTTGCTCTAAACCCCTTTAAACAGAGAAAAAACCACATGGTCCACCATTCACTATTATAAAAAAATTTGCTGATTGAAGGATTGTTATTAACCATTTGTACCATGAAGAAGAAAAACAAATTTGATTAATACCTTAGTCAGAAATTCCCAGCTTATAGAATCTTAGGCTTGAGACATGTCCAATTTGAGGCCTAAATTTCCTCATGTTCTTTTCTTTTTCATCTCATTTACTAATTCTGAGGCTAATAGAACTTGTTCATGGATACTTCTTCCTATGATATAAGCAGTCTGTTGTGGAGATATAAGCTTTTCTATCAGTTTACTCCTTCTTGTAGTGATGATCTTGGTGAAAGTTTTTTGAAGCTGACATTACTTAATCCAATAGGTCTGAACTAATTAGCAGTTTTTGCACTCTGACTTTTTAGCAATAGAACTAAGAAGTTAGAATTCAATCCTTTTGGTATAAATTTTTTCTTCCAACAAAATTGAGTTGCTGCAACTAGATCTTTATCAATAATATCCCAACAAGATCTATAAAAAATCCCTGAGAATCCATCTAGTCAATGAGAGATTTCTGGATCAATATCAAACACCACTCATTTTATTTCTTCTTCATTAGGAATTATATTCATCATTTCTTGATCTGCAACATTTATTGCTTGAGGAATAACATCTAATAGGATGTTAACAATATGTACTTCCTTGAATTCAAACCTTTTTTCAAAAAAATTAAATAGTTATATAGCAATTCTTGCTTGGTCAGAAATAATATTACCATTTGAATCTTCAAGTTCACTGATTTGATTGGTTGCTTGCCTTATTTTAAAAATTGTATGAAAGAAAAACTAGTATTAGCTGCACCTTCTAAAACCCACCTGATTCTTGATTTCTGTCTCATGAGAGTATTTGCTTGAACTTCTCTACTAGAGCGTTCACTTTAAGCTTTCACTAGTGTATTTAGAGTTGCTTCATCAAAAGGATTATTATCAGAAATTTCTATTGCTTTCTTAACTTTTGCTTCAGCCTCCTTTATTTTAACCTGAACATTGCCAAAAACATTCCAATTCCATTCATTCAAACATTGTTTTAATTTATTCAACTTTGCATAAAAATAAAGTCAAGATCTCCATTTACTTCATCTGACCAACACTCTTTAACTACTTGAAAAAATTAATATTCTGAAATCTCTTAGGGGCATTTTTTGGCTTAGGAATGCTTGCCCAATAAAGAAGCATGATCAGACGTAATCCTCAAACCCACTTTATAACCCTAGTCATTATATAATTGTAACCATTGTTGATTAAATACCACTCTATCAAGATTATATAAAATTCTGTTTTTCCCATGCTGACAATTTGACCAAGAATGATCGAGACCAGTTTTTGGGGGATTGAATTAGCTCACAATTATTCAAATAACTTGTAAAGTATAACATTGCAGTTCTGTTAGGATCCCTTCCACCAACTTTTTCATCTTGTGATGTTATGCCATTGAAATCTCCTAACACAATCCATGGCTTCTTAAGATCACTTATTAGTTCCATTTCTGGCCATAAGAACCTCCTCCGAACAATTCCAACATGAACATGTACTCCTGAAACTAGGACATCACCAAATCTCACTGTAATCATCTGACTGGAAATTGATAAAACCTGGGGAGTTGAAATACTTTTATTCCAAAACAACCAAATATTTCTTTTTTTATTTGAAAAATAATTATGAATTACCATACTTTGTATCCCTGGTAAATTCAATTTTTTGCAAAAAGAAATACTACAAAATACTTTAGATTCAGCTACCCATACTAAAGAAGGACTAAATTGATTAATTAAAGACCATAACTTGTCTAGAGCCCTAGATTTTCTAAAGCCCCTTGTATTCCAAAAGATAGTCTTCATTATTTGGATGTAGTGTTTTTAATACCCCCTTCCCTTTATTTTTTCTGAAATTATACTTAATGTTAATAGGAGCCTGTGTTACTCACCTTGCTTTACTCAGTGGAATTTTAGATGCTGATATATAACAATGTTAATCAATTATTTAAAAAATCAAAACTCTTTTGTTCTGCAAAGTACTGCACCTTCATGTTTGGTGATTATATCGATTAAAATTGCCCATTATTTTGGATGTTTTTTTTTTAAAAGGAAAAAATTATTGTATTAAATATGAGCCCACTTTAAAACCTTAAACTTAGTTTCACCTCCACTATGTTTCTTGTTTGATTAAACTCTCAAAAGGATAGGTTGCTGGATAACTTTCACATGAGAAGGCAATCCTTTTTAATTATTAATGTTGGCCAATACAATTTTTTTTTTCTTCTAATTTCAAGGATTTTCTAAAAGATTGTTTTAGGCAGCAACTCGACTTTTCCGAGAGCAACGTGAGTACATATAAGTTTTAGAATGCGTTACAACAACATTATCGAGTTCAAAGTATGATCTCCTTCAATTTGACCAAGAACTTACTGACATAGATTTCTGATGTTATCAGATAGAGAATTGAAAGACGATAACATAAAAAAAAAAATCAAAAAACTTATGATAATTATTGGATAACCGATCACTGGTACTTATAAGAAAGATAGCATTCACGGGAGCTGTTTGTTTTTATCGAACAAACATCTTTGGTGTTTTTATAGTTATTTATCTATTGGACTTCGAAATTAAAACTGAATTAAGTTACCAACACTTGCGTATTGTTTCCTAATTTGTTTTGGTTATGGGTCATAAAAATGTACCCATTATCAATTTAGAATTGACAAGAAATATTGTTTAAAATTGATCAATTTTCGATTCCTAATCGTTCTATCCACCGGGTAGCCGGCTCGATATGTCTATTTTTTTCATCAAATAAAAATAAAAATGTTTTTCTATTTTTAGGTATTATTAACTAAAACATGGAGAGCTTATATAGTGTTTATTTCGAACCTATTTCATTCCCTGTTGATTTCTCAAATTTAATTTTCAATTATAATATTAAAAAGAAATACTGATGAATTCATATTAAAGTAATAAAATTTAAACAAAAATTAAGAAATATAAGACAATCTTATTAATAAGTTTGATTGGTTTTCAAGGAACCAATACACTCGGGCTTTACCGATTCAAGTTCCCCTAATTTAAGAGTCAGGAACATGTTCAAGTTCCCACTTTTAATAGTAACGGTATTATCTAGTGCCTTTCGTCCACAATGATGGTGAGAGATCGGGTATCGATTCCCATTTGGGAGGATTCGATTTTTCTTTTTCTCCAATAATCTATATGGTTAAGGACGAGATTGGACTTTGCTGTTGAAAATATTGGTTGAACCAACCCGGGGATGGTCCAGCTGGCTGAATCTGCTCAGGGGAGTTGAACCTATCTGTGCCATACCAAAAGAGGAAAAATAAAAACATGTTCCAATTCCAGATCTTGTAGTAAACGAGCATGACTATATGAAGTATTCGTTGACATTTGTAGAGAGTTTGAACCTATAATCAAATCAAATCTCAACGAAAATATATATTGCCATTTTTCTCTATATATGAACCACTTTGGAAAAAAAAAAGGATATTCGTTCACCCCCACCCCAAATCCGTTTTTTCACCACTCGAAATCCGACACTTCCTAATTTTAAAATAACTCTAACCTTACGAAATGTGCTATTCACTGTCCAACCCACATATTCTCGTAGTACTAGTCAGCTTCATCCATTTCATGATGTTCTTAGTGTTTTTCACTTTTCTAAAATAAAAGTAAAATAATTTAGAATTCAAAAGCAATATCAGAAATATCTTTGAAATCATTAAATTATATTCAAACTTCTCCCACGAATAAATTCACCATCAAAAATAATTATGTGGAAACCATTAACAAATCACAAAAATTTAAGAAGTTTTATGAATGTTACACATTCATTCATGAACAACAATATAATTCAACTAGATCATTTTGATATACATAATGCAAAAGAATGATATAATGTTTTAATTTTATATCCAGATCGATATAATAATGTATCTGTATAAATGAAGATTTGATGCTAAAAAAGTGAACAATAATTGTAGATTGAAGCAAGGTTTACTCGTGTCTAAATAATGCTGATAAATAAAAAAAACGTGTTATTTAGACCCGTTATAAACCGTTTTCCTACACGTTATAACCGTTTTTCTAAAATTAATTTCAATGTTTTTTTTTATTTTAATAAAAGTTTTTTAGTCTGTTTTTTTTTTCCCGTTTTCATGCTCGTTATAAGCGTTTTTTAGAAGAAAAATATTAACTTGGGAAATTTATTTTTTTCAAACTTAAAACTAGAATTTTAAAAATAATACAAAAATATTCCGTTCTTACATGATTAAAGACTTAAAATTTTAAAAACTTACGATAATTAAACTAGTACTTTTGATTTAAGAACTTCAACAAACCAACTACGAGCAGCACCCTTCATGAATCATTATGTCCTTGAAAGTTGAAATGATTCTTTCTTTTTTAACAACAATTTTTTTTATCATAAGCTGGCATTTTTCGATAAAATATTGTCGGTAAAATTTGTATGGTTGTGGGTCACGGTTACGAATTTAACCAAATTTTCATAAATTTATATATAAAAAACCCAAATATAAAATAAATAAAAAATCAAAACAAATAAATAAAATTAAAAAAATGTAGTAACAAGTAGGGACGACCCTGACTCTGAGATTTTCAAAGTAGAGACTAGAAATCTTGCCCTTTTCACCATTTGACCAGGTCAACACATATTGACCACGAGTGAAAAAAATGTTACTTATATTTTTCCGTCTGATATGATTCTATTTTACATAGTGAATCGTGATACTGCACTAACTAAATTATTAATTATTTATTAATAAAGCAGTCCGTGGGTTAAAATTCCACTACCCTATACTTCTTACTACTAAAACTCCAGTCAAAACAAAATGAAACAAAAACCCCATTTGAATAAATCTGTCTAAACTACCCTTTACATTAATTCAACCCAACAAAAATAAAAATCAACCCCACTTTTAATCTTTTATTCTCTCTCACCACTAACACTACCAACACCAACTCACCACCACCAATCAACATCAACCATCATCATCCAGCAACACCACCACTACCAGTCACCAACTAACAGCAGCACCAACCACCACCACCAACCAGCACCGCCATCACCCACCACCACCACCAACGAGCACCACTAACAACCACCAGATCCATTACCAAAGAGCACCACCAGCAGAAATGAAAACCAAAACCAATACCCACCACCACCACCAACCACCACAAAAAAAACCAACACCAACAACCAACACCAACATCAATGAGCACCACAAACAACCACCAGATCCACCACCAACGAGCACCACCACCAACAACAAAAATCAGAACCAACACCAACCACCACCACCAACCAGCACCACCAACAACCAACACCACTTCCACCAACACCAACACCAGTATTATCCCACTACCATCAACCGAAAAACACCACATCAGTATCATCAACACCACCACCATAAAAAATATACCATATTACTAAAACATTGGTTTCAACGATAAAAATTACGCAGAAAAATGATGAAACCAAATTTAGTTTCAACATAAAATTTGTATTTCACCAACACAACTTCAACGAAGAAACCAAATGCACCAAATTGAATAAACTAGGAAAAATTTAGTTGAAACTAAATTTGGTTTCAACATAAACGTATTGTTTCACCATTAAACTTTGGTTTCACGGTAAAAATAGGCACAAATCAGATGAAACCAAATTTGGTTTCTATAAAACTTACTGTTTTCACCAACAAAAAATTGGTTTCAGCGTTGTTTAGTTTTTCTAAAATTTGATGAAACCAAAAAAGGTTTCATCATTTATTTTATTCCAAATGAAAAAAAATGATGAAACCAGAAAAAGTTTCATCATTTTTCAGACATTCCACCAACACAAACACTGGTTTCAACGTTGTTTAGTTTTTGTAAGATTTTGGTGAAACAAATTTGGTTTCATCATTTTTCTGACGTTTCACCACAAAAAAACCCTAATTTCGACAATGATGATGTATCATTATTTTTTGATGATGATTTTCGACGATGATGATCTGGAGGCGTTGGTGATGTTTGTGGAGGATAGAAGGAGGAGGAAGAGGTGTTGTTGTTGGTGGATCTGGACATGTAGTAGTGGGGGAGAAAAAATAAAGAGGAGGAAACGATAGGGGAGGAGGTGTTGTTGGTGGATGATATGGATATAGAAAGAGAAGAAGGCACTGGTGAAGGAGACGGAGGTGTTGGTGAAGGAGACAGAGGTGTTGGTGAAGGAGACAGAGGTGTTAGTGAAGGAGACAGAGGTGTTGGTGAAGGAGACGGAAGTGTTGTTGATCCGGATCTATCTTTTCTTACTGGTTTGGTGGCAGCGTAGCTACTGTTATTGGTGGTGATGGTGGTGGGGGGGAGGAGGCAGAAGAAGAGAAGAAGAAGAACAAGAAGAAGAAGAAAAAGAAAAAGAAAGAAGAAGAAGATGAAGAAGAAATGAGAGAAGAAGAGGAGAAGAAGAAGAAGAAGAAGAACCCTATGATAATAAAGAAAGGGTAAGGGTGGCATTTTAAAAAATGGTAAAAACTAGATTAAAACATTATAAATGAAATTGGGGTTTTTATTTTATTTTTATTTTAAATAGTTTTTATTTATAAGAATAATATGGGAGGAGTTTTTGTATGATAAATATGATCACCTTGGTTTTTTATGTATAAATATGTTAATAAAACCAAACTATTAATTACTATATAGGTAATAAGATACTGTTAATATCCATCATTAGTGATAGGAATAGTATAAATTTTCCAAACAATATATAAGTACGTGGAGTATAATATAATGGTAGTGGGTAGTAATACAAAGTGAATAGAAGAGTGTGTTTTCACCTTGTTTTCTATAGTACTATATGAAAAATTTATCTAATTACCAAGAAATAGGTCCATGTCACAACATGTGTTTACCCAATAAGCCTATTAATCTTTATTCCAGCTTAATCTCTCAATTTTTGTATGAGATAATTTATACTTTATTTACAGTAATAAAAGCCGAAGTAAATTGACCGAAGTTAAGGGGTTTGATCCAGATATTTTTCCTATTCATGTATTATAAATGGATCCGCGGGGATATTTTTATATCTTGGCGACCCTTTATCAGTATTTTTCTATTTGATGCCCTCCTTGAGATGCTGCCCAAAGTTGAACTTTGTCAGCTTTGCCCCAAGGCCGGGCCTGGTAATAAAGTTATTTAGAATTTTAGATCCATTGTAACTGTTTTCATGCATGTTATAACTGTTAAATATAAATTTTAATTATTTTTTTTAAAAATTTAACTGTTATCACGACCGTTATCCTGAAAACATCAAAAAAATATGTTTTTTTAATTATATGATGCGCTTTTGGTCCATAATAAATTCACAGTATCAAAACACGTTATAACGGTACGACTTATTCAACATGTGACCTGTTTTTTCTAGTGACAAAATGAGCGGTGGTGAAAAGAGTAAAAAAGATGAAAAAAAAGGATATGTGACCTGTTTTCTCTAGTGGCAAAATGAGCGGTGGTGAAAAGAGTAAAAAAGATGAAAAAAAGGAAAAGCCGAAAGGGAAAACAAAGGTACAAACATCCTATGAACAGTATTAGATCCAATGTAAAAATCACATGACACTATATCTATCTTTGTCATAAATATTGACGCCAAATTTATGAAGCGGACATTAAATAATTTAAAAGCATAGAACAAGAACTCACTTACCAAGTCTGGATTCGGGGCTCCAAAATGGATTCATTTTGTCATATTTATGTTCATACTTCCCTGTTAATCTTCAATTTGTTTGCTCGTGATGCATGCAACGTACTCAACGGGAAAGAGCCGCATCCCTGTCCAATAAACTCTCAGCGTAACAAAATTACTTCTCAGAGTTTGCGCCGTATCTACATTACATGGCTATGGTAGTATCGTATACGTGGACATGTATCATTTGGTGGAAAATTTGACTTCTCTCGAGAAAAGAGATGCAAAAACTAAACAAAAAAATAAAGTGAAAAAATTAGTGGGTGAAGTGTCACAATCATTATAGTTATAATTTATTTCTTCTATTTTAGAGGGTATTTTTCATCTCTTTTTTAAATTTTTTTTTGTGTCTTTTTAGAATCCAAAGAGCAATCACATCAAGAACAACGTTGTCCCGTACGACCGTGTCGGATTTTTTCCTAAACTAGCAGATCCTTTGTTATCAGATTACCTGGTTGACCGTCTGATTAAACTTATGTATTTTTTAAAAGGTCCCTAGTTTTATGAAAAAGTAGTAACCTAATTCCTTTCAGGCTTGCAGCAAAAGTAGTAGCATCTGTTTTGATCCCGACTAACACAAACTAATAGCTTTTTTACAATTAAAAGTAGAGAATTGGGATTTTAAAATAGGAAAACAAAGATCTACTCAACGACTAAAATTTGATTCCTAAACTAGTAGTAGTATCTTAGGAAATATATAGTGTGATCGATAGAGAAGAGATAAGAAGAAACAATCATGGCAAAGATAAATAACGAAGAAAAAGAGATATCATGGGAAACATGGAAGAACTATTATTATCATGCGTTGTTAAAAGACATGGAACTAAGAACTGGGAATCAGTTGCTAAGGAATATAAAACAAAAATTCCTCGTCTAACTTTATTGTAACTCCTAAGAACTGTAAACAAAAATATTATGATCTTCATCGAAGATTTATGGTTAATTGAAAAGATATCGAAGATTTAGAAATAATCGATCATAATAACTATAATAATACAAATGATAATCTTGATCATAATAGCAATAGCAATAGGATTCCTTGGCTTGATGAGTTAAGAAAACTTTGTGTTGCAGAACTTAGACGTGAGGTTCAAGAATATGATTTTTTTTTTATGAAGCATAAAAGAATTTTATTAAACTTAGATAGAGATTACACGGGGTAAGTAGTACCATAGAGTCATTTTGAACAATTTGGTTAAGGAAACTCGGGATTTCCTGGTCCTATATTTTAGTTGATAAATTTCCTACTTGGTTGGCATCCGCGGCGTGATTAGCGAGTCCATCAGCTACCTGGTTGCCTTTCCTATAATTATGTTGGATAACGCATTAAGGTATTTGATGCATTTTCGACTTTATCTCTGAGATCATTCCTGCAATATACCAAGGCGATTCCGATGTAGTTGTTAGAAATCCTAAGAGGTTTTCCGAATCTGTTTGGAAGATGATTTTTTGCCATTCTCTGTCCGTTGCATTTCTGGAGGCTAGTAGCATTGTCCAAGTTTTTGCTGATAATGCAGTTGTGATTCCGAGCGGTTGTGCCATCGCCAAAACTGTTCATGTCTCTAAATCTATGCATATGAATCCTACCTATGCCATACCCGGGTGTCCTCTGGTAGCTCCATCTTTGTTGATTTTAATCCAATCCTAGGTAGGACTGATCCATCCCACTGATATGATTGTTGTTCTTCTGATGACGCTTGAAGGGTTCGTAATCGGTGGTTCGCCAGGGATAACAGGTGGAAGGGCCCTTATTTCCCAGGAAAACTCCTGTTGCTGAGTAAAAGCTCTCGCAACAATACCTTCCGAAGTTGGTTGCAATTGGCGGAATATTCGTTTATTTCTTGTCAAACAAAGAGACCAAATGAGAAAACAAAAAGAGGTTATGGATATGGTGGGGGATGGTTGTTTTAGGAGTTGAGTAATTGTTGTTTGTGGAGACATAGAGATCAGGATGTTGTTATTATCAAGCTGATTACTCGAGAGGCAAGTTAGAAGCGTATTCCAGGTTGAAGATGTTACTAGACAGCGAAGGAGTAGGTGGTCTGCTGTTTCCGGTTCAGTGTTACATTAGGTACATAGGTAAGAGTTGGTAAGAAGAATATGAGAAATGATGGAGAAGATTGGAAGGCTTTCGTTGATTGCTTTCCACAAGAAAAACTATATTTTTGGTGGACAAGGTAACGTCTATAAAAATTGAGTTGGTGGGAGGGGGTGTTGATTGGGTTGGTGTTTACTTCTTGGGTTAAATATTTATACCCTGAAGCAGTTATGTAGTTTCCGGATTTTGAGTATGGCCAAATGATCTTATCTCGGGGGTTGTCTTGGGGTAGGTGGATGTTTATAATTTTTTTTTTTGCAAGTGGCGACAGGTTATTAAGCTTATCATGTATCCAGTTGTGAGTCAGACAATCAATGATGTCTGCAACATTTTGGATGGGGTAGCACTGTGCTGGGTCAAGCTTGCGGAATTGTGGAATCCATTTAGCATGAATATGGGTTGTTAATCTGTTTCCCACAGAATGAAATATCAGATTTTGGAAGATAGGTATAAGCGAGTTTAATTGTCTCCATTGTGCGCTGGAGGAAGAGGGGGGGGGGGGGGGGGGGTGTAGTCCTGGAAGATGGGTTGTTGCCTAAGATATTTCTCATGATATAGTTTGGCGCAAATGGAGTCAGGTTTTGCATGCAAATTCCATACTAGTGTTGTGTTATGTTTGTTACTTTTCTAATACCCAGTCCACCTTCTGAGATTGGTTTGGATAGTTTATTCCAACCGAGAGGATAAAGTTTTTTAACTTAGGAGTCATGTCCCCAGAAAAAATTTCCGGTGATACGATCTATTTGTTTGTGCACATGGATTGGAAGAATTTGAGTTTGCATGAGGTGGTTACTAGTAGGTGTTATATAGATTTTAATGAGCACTAACCTTCCTACAGGTGTGAGGCATTTTGTCATCCATTCTTTCGCTTTCCTAGCTAGCCTTTGGAGCAGAGGCTCGAAGATGTGCCGAGAGGATCTTCCATTTTTTGACTGGACCCCTAAATAAATAGGGGGTTTGATGTTGTAAGCATTCCGAATAATTGATAAATATTATCCACTTCTTGCTGGTTCAGCCTCGGATGATGAATAATAGTGGATTTGGATAATTTATCCTGCAGAAGTGTCGTAAGAGTGGAGAAGATTCTTGAGGTGGTTGCTGATTTCTGTGGATGTTTTGAACGTAATTAAGAGGTTATCCGCATATATTAGGTGCAAGATGGGTGGTTCTTTTTGAGATATATAAATACCTCCAATGAGATTTTGGTTTTCTAAGTTTCTTAGGTTTGTGGATAGAATTTCCGCACAGATTATGAAAATATATGAAGATAGAGGATCTCCTTGTCTTATGCCTCTTGTAGGTGTGATATATCCGTGCAGAGTACTATTGGTATTTACTGAGTATGTGATTGTTGTGATACAGAGCATAATATAGTCCACAAAAGTTATTGGAAAACCTCGCTTTGTGAAGGCCATTTTGATGAAATCTCAATCCAAACTGTCATATGCCTTTCAAATGTCTAACTTTAGAGCTTTTTTGGCTCCTTGGTTGAGGTTGAGGTTCTGATATGGTGAAACAACTCCCTGGAAATTGCAATGTTATTATTAAGAATAGGAGAATTGGCCTAATTTGGTTGACTAGTATCTTGACAATGATTTTATAGGTGACATTACAAAGGCTTATAGGTCTAAATTGTGAAGGTTTTGATGGATGTTCCACTTTTGGTATAAGTGTAATGCTAGTGTAATTCATGAGAGGGTGAATATCTAGGGAGTTAAAGAAACTGCGGACCATAACTATTAGTTGAGTATGGGTGGTTTCCCAGAAGGATTTAAAGAACTTACTGGTGTATCCATTCGGGCCAGGAGCTCGCTCGGAATCCATAGAGAATAGTGCCTTTTTGATTTCCATCGAAGTTACCTCGTCGTTCAGCATTTCACATTGTTTGGGAGTTAGTCTTGGGGTGATTGCACTGAATAGGTCCTCATCTATTGTCGTAGGTTGATGTAAATTTAAAATAGTGGTAAAAGGTTTGATACTCAGACTTGTGAAGATTCGATTTTTAAACCTAATTTTTAATAACTAAAAAATAAAACAAATTAAAGTAAAATTGATTTCAAATTATGGAAAGGACTGAGACTAAGGATTCGACCATTAGCCAATTTTTCAAGTGATAAAAATCTTGTAACTCGTATATTCAGTTTATCCAAAATATTGCCAAAGTTAGGTTTTCAAAATAATAGTTGTAAATCGAAAACATGAGACATCAAAAGCTCTAAGCTCAGCATGACCCATCAAAAGAAAACACAAGTAACTGATAAAAACCATTTTTTTTCCAATTTTAATTCGAAGCAAATAATAATAAAAGAATTGTAAAAAATAAATAAAATAAGAATTACCACTTTATTATTGAAAAAATAGCTTCCTTCGTCTCCCCAGTGATGATGATTAAATCATCATGTTGGAAACACTCTCAAAATAGTTTTTCATAGCTCAAAAAGTGTTTACAACGAAGAAATAAAAGTAACACAGGAGAAATGATACGCTTATAAGCGTTACAGAGTGTGTGGTTGAAGAGAAAATAAGACAGAAGAGAAAAGAACGGACTGCAGCCGCTTCAGAATTTGAAAGAACATGCAACAGAATCAACGACTGTTCTCTGGAGCCTTTTGTTCTTCTTGTTCTTCCACCAGCAGAATTTTTTCTTTTTTTCCTGGATTTTTTCGGTGGCTTCTGGATTCTTTGTTTCTTGTTATTCTTTGCTATTTATAGGATTAGTGAATCCTAGGGACCTTTCTTAAACGATAAGGACTCAAAGAAGAGTCCAAATCAAACTCCAAATCATTGCTAATCTCAAACAGGGAGTGCTTCCCTTTTTCGACCGTAACTTGAATTTTCCACCA
This sequence comes from Papaver californicum, assembly GCA_023531435.1. Classification (NCBI taxonomy): domain Eukaryota; kingdom Viridiplantae; phylum Streptophyta; class Magnoliopsida; order Ranunculales; family Papaveraceae; genus Papaver; species Papaver californicum. Next base: position 2,027,760 of record JAJJMC010032380.1, on the reverse strand, counting down.
TTTTTTCCGGCATGCAACACTAGGAAGTGATGTGTTTCGATTTATTTTGACTTCTTAATCACTTTGAGATATAAAACAGCTTCCTAATTCCCTTAAAACACATTCCAAACGAAACTCAGAAGAATTCTCACGTAAAACACAAGCTCCCGCCATTTTTGAATTTTGAATTTAAAGAAGGGGTGCCCCCGATCCAACTGGTGGGGTGCCTTTATCACTTTTTCTGGGTGCCTTTAGTAATTTTTCTGGGTGCCTTTATCACTTTTTGAATCGATTTTTCATAAATATTTATTTCTCAAAAATGCCTACAAAGACATAAAAACTCATAATAACTACAAAATCGAACACTATCAAAATAGATAATCGAGCACAATTTAGACACAAAAATGTGTCTATCATAGGTGTTGCTGTATACTGCTCAGTGTAATGGTCGAGAATGAGGTGTAGGACTTCGTCTTTGTTAGTTACCCAATTATTGTGATGGTCTTCTAATTATTGTATGTTGTTGCATCCCCTATGAATGGTTGCTTTGGTGTGGAAGAAAGTTGTATTCTTGTCACCTGATTGGAGCCATTGAATTCTGGATCTTTGCTGCCAATAGTTGCATGACATTGGAGAAGATTCATATGGTTAATTATCAGCTCCCTTTCTCGTAATAACCAAGAGTTCTGCTTGTTTCCTTGTGTTGTAGCACATTGATGTTGAGCTGTCTTTATTTGTTATGTTGAATTCGATCGTGTAATCAATTTTTTAACTCATTCAATTTTAAGATCTGATTTCAAAGTTAATCAATTTTGTTTCTCTGGATAAAGATCTAGATGTTAACAACTTTTCAACCGGTCCAATTTGATTCACTAGTTTCATACATCTTTACACTACCATCATTACAAGAGATCAACGAAGAAGATGAGTTTTTCCTTTTTTATGAATAATGAAACGATTGCTATTCCCGGTGAATCTTAATTATTCTTTAGGGTACTTATTAAAGAAATTAATATGCGCAGAGATGTTTTATATTATTTCATAACATTAGGGAATTTTTTTTTTAAAAAATACATAAGTTTGCCATCTATATTTGAATTGAACAAGCTAAACCAAAATTAATCGGACGATTATCAAGGTAATCTAATGGCAGAGGAGCTGCTAGCTTAGGAAGAAAGACCGTGCGGATGCGCAGGGGACTAGAGAAAGGAGAGATAAGGCAGATGGATGATACTCTTATTTTCTCTAGCATGACAGGTTGTTAGGAAACTGTGAAATCTGACCATCAATTTTGGAATTGTTATAGTCCTTTACCAAAATAGAGTTTCTGGTGCCCTAGTTTTTTCTTTTTCGATAATTTTTGGACCACTTGATTTCTAATTACCGGTACTGTTTGAAAATAAAACCTGTTTTTCGGCTCTTCTAGGATTATAATATCAAGAATATATAATCCTCTAGGATTATAATATCAAGAATATATACAAGGGTATCCTAATAAATACCAAATGTTTAAATTATCCGCTTATTAATGTTTTTACCATATTATCTTTCATTGAGGATTCTTCTAGGATTATAATATCAAGAATATATACAAGGGTATCCTAATAAATACCAAATATTTAAATTATCCGCTTATTAATGTTTTTACCATATTATCTTTCATTGAGGATTCTTCTAGGATTATAATATCAAGAATGTATATAAAGGGTATCCTAATAGATACCAAATGTCCAAATTATCCTTTGATTAATGTTTTTACCATATTACCTTTCTATAACTAAATTTAAATATTATAATTAATTCAAAAAAAATAAATATATTAATCTTATTTTCCTTTTCTTTTTCTTTTTCCTTTTCCTTATCCTCTTCACTCTAGCCGTTTTTTTTTCTTTTCTCATCTTCCTCTTTTCTTCTTCAAACGACGATTCGTCGTTGATTCTCAAAGTTATTAATTTTCGATTAAGTTTTCTATAAAAGACGATGGGTCGAACGAAAATTTCTAATAGAAGTAACACTGACAATCCAATTAAGGATTACATGCAAACAATCTACCACCAAGTGATGATGATGATGAACCCCAAAAAGAAATTAATCCTCCAGAAATGACATATATAGGTAAGAATCGAAAAACCCACCATTTTTTATTGCTTTTTATTGCTTAAATATGTTAGATTTGATACAATTATAATTCAATTTCAGCTTTGGGAACTACCTACGGTTAGAAAAAGATTAACTCTTAAACGTAAACACAAGCCTAAACAAGAAGTTCATATTTTCCTAACCGTAAGTAGTTATTTCACGGATAGAAATTAATCATTTCATAGCCATAGGCTAATAAAATGTTGTTTGTAGGGCTGGAAAATGATAAACTCTTAGTCGTATGTGAGTCCAAAAAAATAAAAAAATGCGCCACACATTTTTTAGCTATAAAAGGTGTTTTCCTAGCCGTAGAATATGTATTATGAGTTTATGACCTGACGGTAATGACTAATTCCTAGTCGTAGGATTTTTTACGGCTAGTTATGAGGCTTGGTTTCTAACCGTAGGTGAATCTGGAAATTCAAAAAATAACCAATTTGTTGCATTACGGCTAGGTCGTAAGCATGATTCCTGACCGTAAGTAGTTCTGGAATTTCACAATATATTCCAAGTTTTAATTAATTTTTCGTAAAATTTTGATATTTGTTGTATGTATTGAGCATAGTTCTTAACATATTTTAGAAATCAACCAAAGGAAAATAATAAGAGAACCCAAGAAGTAACACTAAGACATTATCAGACTCTAACCCCTCGTAACAAGACTCCATTGGGTGCAAGATGAAGGAACAAAGGTGCAGTTGTCATTGCTAGACTAAGAAAAGAAGATAGTGAATGTGAAGTTGTGATTTATCAACCACAACATCAAGAGAGTGAAAAAGAAAAAAAAAGATAATGCTGAAACAAATGTTGGTCCATAGGTTTCTCCCCAGAACCGAAATTAAAAGAAAGAGAAAATAAGCTACCTACACCTATATCAAAACAAGTTATTGAAGGTATGGTGTTTCTTACTGAAAATGAGAATGGTCAACCTTGGGGTGAACCAATAGATAAGTCTGTCTTATTTGGTTACAGATCTTCATGGGCTGTAGTGGTGTGTCGGGCACATGTAATTGTTTAAGTATAAAAATATATATGTAATTGGTAATTAATTTATCATGTTTTTTTCTTTTTTTTAACATTTTACGATTTATGTAGGATCATGCGCCCCCCGAAAATGAAACACCATAAGGAGAGTTTTTGGTTGTTGGGTAGAGAAAGCAATGTGGTGGTAATCTTAGTACAAGCTTCAGGGTTACGACCTATAATTTACTCAGCACAGAAGCAATGTGGTTGTTACCGTATGTTGATTTAGGGAAAGATTCTGGCCTGAAACAATAACATTTCATTTCTCATTCGGCGAGATGACTATCATTCCAGATGATGCTTCCTAAATAACCAGCCTTCTAACAGAAGGAAAAGCGTTGTTTGAGGGTTTCGACTACGGTATGCCTTTTGAAGAACTTTATGTGATGAATAAAAAGTTGCTTAGGTGGAGCTTAATTATATCCCAAGAAGAGTTTGAGATAGCTGTCGGAGCTAAACTTACGACACAAAGAGTAAGAAACAATGATGAGGTATGAGAATCTGTTCCTACCACAAGAAAGATTAATTTGGTTCGTTTAAGGAGATTTTTTGAGAAATCGAAGGAGAAGGGCGAAATCTGGATTGGTGGTGATGGACGAAGCAAGAGGTAAACATACATTCATAACATACTTGTTATACACTCTTGGCACTATAGTTTTCTCCGATCTTTCGGGAAACATGGTCAATGTTTGCTATTTGTCTTTGTTGAAAACTCTAAGTCTTTATCTGAAGCAGAATTAGATACCATAATACTCGTGGGTAACCGCCACCACCCTTTCTTTCTTACTTGATAGCCTTGGAAGAGCTTCGAGGTTGAATGCCACACAAATTGCAGGGAATGTAAGTCTTCTCCAGGTAATTTGTGTGGTTTATTTCCAAATTTGTTTTATTTTTATATTGATTTGTATATGTTTTTTATGTATAAATTTTCTCTTTGCACTGTCATGGGTTTACAACCATTTTCCTACCTTGAGGCCACTGAGGATATGCATTGGAAATACCATAATTGTACAGGACCCAGATACCCCTTCACAAGAAATCAACATAAGTATACAAAGAGTAAAATGGTTGAGTTGAGGGCTAAGATGGACACTATGACAATTAAAGAGGTTTTGTTTGACCCGTTGTTGATGGTGGATTTTTGACAAGGGCGCTCAGCAGCAGAAATATAAAAATATTCACATATATTTCTAACTTTGTATTAGAATATGAGTTTTATACTTTTATCCATATTCTGCAAAAGAATTAAGAATACATTCTCTAAAAATAGCTACAAGTGCTCTAAACTGATCCCGTAGCCTCTCTAAATATGTATAAATATTTATGCCATGTTAAACTAGTCTCAAGTGGCAGAACTTCCACGATTGAATTCCTTGGACTTGTTTAATATACGCAATGATATTCAAATTCTTATTTGAACAATGTTGGTTTTTTACTGTATACCTAACAAAAATAACATTCAAATACGAGTAACAAAACAGAGCGTAGCTATTTGAAATCATGATCCTTGTCTAACATCGTTACTCGAGGACGCGTTGCTTCTAGCACCATCCCTCTTGGATGCATCAAAGCTCCAACACCGCTCCCTGAAGAAGCATCATTGCCCTAGTGAAGCTCCTCGAGGACGCGTGATGGCCCAAGCTTCGTTGCTCTTGGGAGCGTCTCTATCCAAGTGTTGCTCCTTCATGGAGGCGTTAAGGCTTGGAGAACCGTGCCTAAGGACGTGTTCCATGGCGTTGTCCTAGTGTCAGCGCCAACCTTATTATGGCGCTAGCGCAAGGCTAGAGCTGGCCATGTCTTTGGCGTTGGCCTAGTGCCAGCGCCAATATCTCTACAAAGCTAACTTTGTACTAGCACTGACCACCCTTGTGGCACTGGCATAGTGCCAGCGCCAACCTATTTGTGTCGCTAGCTCAAGGCTAGCACCAATGAGCTTGTAGCGCTAGCGTCATGCTAGCGCCAAGCCTAGCCTATCCTCAAGGGCACAATATCCACCTTATGCCCGGTCCCCGAGTGCTTCTACAAATATTTGACTTCAAGGATTTCCAAATTATTGTCATTGACAAGCCTTGCTGCTTTCAAGCTTGTGCACACCTACTATACTTACTATTTTCACTAGACTTGACACTGACCAGTCTACTTATTCACTTAGTGAACTGAACAACTTGCCTCACTAATTTAGCAGGTTATTGTTGATACGTGTCGTACGTGCAGCAAATTAATTCATATATTTCCCACTAATAATAATAAGTAATATAGTGGTAGTAACGATCTATCCCATAAGGAGATGTGAATTTTTATTTGTCTTTGACTTCTTATGTAACCAAAGGCGATTATAGTGAATTAAAATTAAATAAACTAATGTGAATAAAAACAAAATAAATAAGATTATCAATAGAAAGAAAATACTGGTTAAAGGTTTCATCTTCTATCACCAAACAAGCTCATCAATCGATTCGAGTTAACATTCAATCCTTATCATATCAATAACCCTAGAGTATCCTATCGTAGGTATACTCCAGCAAAACTCCTTGTACCATCAAAGGCGCAAGAACCACTATTTGAATCATTCTCAATGAATAACTTGACACAAGATCCACTCAAGTTTAACCCAATAAAAAATTGGTCTTCATGATTTGAGGTTATTCTAAGCAATCCGGCACAAGAGCCACACGGATTTAACCTAGGTTAAACTTCTACATGCAATTACATGAAGGTTTTGGATACAATCAGTAATAACAGCATGCTACTTGTAACCGGGTCTATCGACTATTTCGTATCTCCAAACCCTAGTTTATGTTTAGATGTGAACACATGACCATTCAATTTGAAACTTAAATGAACAAGTATTCAATCATATATGATGATATAAACTGTAGAACATAATCGATAAAAGATATCATTAATATTAAAACTCACCAGCTAGATTGAATTACATATCTAGGATTGAGGATTACATCCCTAACCAATAAAATAATAATACCTACTCATGGATTTCTCAAAATCCATGGAAAATATACAAGAGAAAAGGGAGAAGTAGAAGAAGGTGTCACGGTTCTTCCCATAAAGGGGAAAACCAAAATTCGATGTAAAACTCCCTTTTCTTTTGATGTAGACGATATATGATCCTCAAATATAAGTGAAATTGTCTCTTATATAGATATCCCAAAAGTGGAAGTGCCCGAGCTCAAATCCCGGGCGAAATAGGTTCTAAAACTACCAAACCCATGCGTTGAAGAAAGAAACCCGTAAATTCTCATGTCTTGTTGGTCGAGACTGAACTACTACATCACCTCCCAGTTGGCCAAGTCCGACCTACTGCAACTCCTTCTAGTCGGTCAAGTCCGGACTACTGGGAAATCCAATTTTTCCTAGATTTTAGTCGGCCAAGTCTAGACTACTGCTCCTTTTCCTGGTCGGCCAAGTCTGGACTACTGGCTTTTGGACTTCGCCTTTTCACCTATATCTTCTTCATATAAAGTCAGAATGACTTCATTCTTTTGTTGTTGGCTTCGTTTTCTCATTTTCTTCAACATGGTGAGAATAAATCCTGGAGTTAACTGAGTACCATTGGTTCTTTGGATATTCTCCCTTGTAACACTCCATTTCCACTTCTTTTAGAGATGTAACCTAGTAAAAGATATAATAATACAAAAGTAATAATAATACAAGGAAATTCACACAAAATATAGCAAAGAAGTGCAAGAAAATAATACTCAAAATATATAAATTATGCACTTCTAAAATTCCCCCACACTTTCCTTTTGCTAGTTCTCGAGCAAACTACGAATATAAACTAAACTAAAATACAACAACTCTCTTTCATTAAGGTTACAGTTACACTTAGCATATGTAAAAAGACTTTAAACCCCTAGGTGTTCATAGTGGATGAGTTATAGTCTCGTGAGGGTTTATAAGAGGTATACCCACAAAACCTAAATTCTAACTTTCAAAAGTTCCAGAGCACAAGCATCCAAAGAGCTACGAAGAAATAAAGTTTCTGCACACTAACAATAAGAAGTTAGAAGTATCAAAGAACATAATTATCATGCTTAACTCTTGAATTAGGAGAAAACCAACCATATGAAAGAATCTAGCCTCGAGAGCGATCAAATAAGTATTCCGCCTCGACTTCTTCCTCACCAGTAGGGTTTTATGAAATTGCACTCAGAAAACGCACTTGATGGTTCTCATGTGTGCAGGTAGGATTGAAGATAGAAATCCTGCACACGTTGAATAGTGGGAAGGAACAATAACCTTCCGAATCATATTTTTTTATCCGATAAAAACATGGGATGAAAAGAACCCCGCCCTTTTTTTCCTGATGATCTCTAAGAAAGGAAATCAACCAGTATGCGAGGATGGGAATGCTTATTACCTTCTCATCCCATCTACAACTAGTACAACTTTCACGAAAATAGAAACGTCTTCAACTATTGATGATAAACTTCTGAACTTTGTAGAACTTCGACAACTTATACCCATTTTTCTTCTATTCCTTGTTGCTTGAAAATTCCGTGTACATTTCTTCTTTCTCATGTTGTTAATTAAGGAAATAACACAATAACTATGAAATTAAAATGCATATCTTTTTTTTTTTATTTTTTATATGCGACAAAAACATAACAACTACAAATATAATAAAACTGAAAGTAACATGGACATGGGGAAATGACTTAAGCACTCGATTCTTCACAGCTTGTATTGCCTTGGTATCGTATAAACTTCAAAAACGTACATCTTTTGTTGTTCTTTATTTTTTACTTTGTTTTGTTTTTTCTTGTCTTCACTTTTGATGTAGAATTTTGGTCCTCTTTTTGTTGATTGCAAACCTTGACTATACTCAAATTTCTTCGTAATTTCGATGTCGCTCTGCTTGTTGATGATGATGTGTTTCTTTTGTTGCTTTGACGAGAGAATGGTGCCAATTGAAAACAAGACTACAAGATAGAGTAAGCAATTTTGATGACACCCTCGTGATTGAAGAAATAACACTCAAGAGGTTAAAAAGTAATGCTAAAATTAGTGCGAGGTTGGGTAGCTCATCATTCTACCCAGAATTAGCGCATATGAAACACTCTAAACAGACAATTTCTAGACAACTACAAAGAATTGAAGGTCTGGTTCCTCACTTATATAATGGGTAGTCTCCACTTAATGATTGATTAAATTCTCTAATATTGTATTCTTTTTGCACCTAATTCTCCACCGGCGCTTTAAGTCCCTTTTTGCCGATGTTGATGGTGAGTTTTTGAAAAAGGAGAAAATTGTAATACTTCTCTCGAAATGCTGCTTTTCACCTAGCTACAGAAGCATGAAATAAATATACGTTAATTTCTGACGAGCATCAGAATTATGAAAATTACTGCTATCTTACACTCCATAAGAGAATTGAGAATGCATATTCAGCTCCTGGATAAACTAGCCATGTAGCTCTTTGACATATATATGCACCAGAGGAATTTCAGAGCTTAATTCGACGAAAACCTCGTTATTTCATAAGCACCTGTAAAAATACTTGTATAAAATAGAATATATTGATTATACAAAAATTGCGAACATTCAGAATAAAGGATAGACCATATCCGAATAGTAGCGCTAGTTAGATGGATACCATCTAGTTGCAGAGTCGCATCAAGCATAACTTCAAGAAAGCAAACTTCCACGGCTGAATCTCTTGAAGGTGTTCTGTATGCACTGTACAAAAGTTAGGCATAAATGCCAACAATTAAATCTCACAAGACTGAGAAACCCTAAATAAGACATAGTCATGGTCATGGTATTAGTCAATGTCAATAATAGCATATAGGCAATAATCCTAGCAACAACAAGTACAGGCTTTAGTAAGCCCTAGCCATACTTTTATCACAGATGTGTCTAAATAATAAATGAGACAAAAACAATAAATTCAATCAAATCTACGAAGCTACTAAAGCCACGAAGCCACAAACAAAGTTGGATGAGGAGCTAAAGGGCATAAGGCTGTGGCCGAAGCGTTAAAGGGACAAGGTTGTGGTTGGCAGCAGCGCTAGTGCTTCTGCTGCGGCCGCACTCCACGCTCCATTGCCGCGCCTCCCCATTCACCATCGCTGCTACCGCAACCATTGTTGGGCCCACGCTTCGTTGTTGCGCACCATGCTCTATTGCCGCACCCTCACTCCGTACTGCTGGGTCCCACGCCTCATTGCTGGGGGGCCATGCCTTGCTGCTGACGCACAAATTTGCCGCTGCAATGACATTTCTTTGCTCAAGTTAGTACCATTATTCGCTCAAGCTAGCACCAGTACTTAAGCCATTACTACGACAAATTTGACAGAAAATCTACTAGAAGCATTATTCTACAACAAGGCTCATGGACTTGAAGCCATGACCCCACCAACTCTTACGAAACATCAAATCTTATTACATGGGGGGATAAAACACGGGGTTTGGTCTGGCGGTTACAGGAACATGGGCGTAGTAATACCCCATGACAAGGAAGTTATAGAGTAAGTGGTAAGTTGGAGCGGTTGAAGAGATGTTGTAGTAGTAGTCTAGAAGTTTCCAGAAACTTTCCAAGAAAAACTGGACGGTTATTCCAGAACCTCCACTTCCCCATCTCCCCACAAATTCCACTACTTTACAAGAAAAGTGTGTGGTACCAAAACATTATAAATAGACTGCTTAGCCAATTTCAAAATACGACAGACTGAGAAGAGATAGAAAATCATTCTCAAGCTTTGTTATTTTTCTACCACAACACACAACTCTACACACAATTCCTTCAACTTTCTTTGTTTCCCTCCCCTAAGATCAACCCATCTCCTCTCTTTGTAACCGAAGCAGAACATATACAAATATTCTACTTGTTTGGATTCATTTTCTACGATTTTATGTCATCAGTACATTGTTTTTCCTATGAGAAATTTTTAGGTTCAAACAATTGGCGACCACAGACGGAGATCAACCTCTCGGTAGCAAAATTATGGCTACCACTCAGAAGGAAGTTCTTACCTTCCTAAAGGCTTTAAAGGAGCAGTTAACACCAGAGCAACATCATCGTCAAATGGAGCAAGTCAAGAACGCAATTGCCGGCGGTGCTAACACGTAAAAATTAATGAACAAGAGAATGATGAAGTACAGATCATCACTGACCGTGCACCAGAAAAAAGTCAACCACAGTAAAACTTTGTCACTCGTGAAGACCTGGAAAGGCTCCTGCAAAATCGTGGAAAAGAAGACTCATCTTCGTTCCATCAACACCAACCCCTTACCCAACAAAAAATCAGAGGGTTGCACTGCCGGTCGGATATTCGCCTCCTCCATTCTCATCGTACGACGGTACCGGAAACGCTCGAGAATATATTTCTCGATTCTTGGAATCGCTATGAGTTCATGAGTATAATCAAGTATTGCATCTCAAAGAATTCTCGAATATTTTACGGGAAGAGCCTACACTTGGTACAACAACCTCGCTCCCAACAGTATCCATAGTTGATCTCAGATGGTTGATGCTTTTTATAAGAAGTATTTCTTTGTCTCTGAAGAAATTACTCTTTCTGATCTGGGAAGAATGTTTCAGAGGAACAATGAGCATGCCAATGAGTACATAAAGAGGTTCAGAACACAAGCTCTCAACTGCCATGACCAGAACATGACTGAACAACAATTGGTAGAGCTTTGCATTAATGGTATGATTCTTGTTAATTGTTCCTTAAAGTACAAGGCCCATCAGAGAAGAAAATCATGGAGACACCCATGGAAGTAGACGTCTGGTGAATAAACAACACTCTACCCAACACTCTATAGGTTTTGTCACTGATGACGGAGCCAAGAGGAAAGAAGCACCTCAGTCAACATCACATACCAAGCACACTACATCAACCCCGGCGAAAGCATCAACACCAACTCAAGAACAAGGCTCAGTCGAGGCTCCACGTCAGTCACAAAGAAACAAAACAGATCTGACAATCCCATATTTTTCCTTTCCCATGGAGGAGGTTCTCGAACTGCTGGAATTATGGGTACAAAATGGAGCTATCAAGTTACCGCTTATGCGACAACCGCCTATCGAAGAGGACATGTCAAATCCAAAGTATTGTCACTTCCAAAGATTTGTCAACCATCCCACTAGCGATTGTAATGGCTTGAGACGTATATTCAGAGAAAAAATTGACTCAGGAGAGCTACGCATAGGGACTGAAGGTGTCCACAAAGATCTACTCTCCGTCAGGAGTTTTACCCTTTCTGGAGATTCCGTCAATAGAAATTTCCAATCCATGATGGAGTGCATATGTGAACTTATATAACTATCGAAGGCACCGCGCAAAAATATCTTTACTGCTCTCAACCGTGTCATGTCGGGTAAGCGCCTACTCTTTGCCGAAAAAACTACCACACATCCCAAATCCGCTTCAGAAGACATAGTTATCAAACGTAATGAGAAGCCTAGCTGGGGACTTCTCAGCACTGCCTGCATTTAGGAAGCCAAGTTCGAACAAACACTAATTGATGCGGGCACTGATGTCAATCTCATCACTATCAAGACTCTGAGAGCTGCAGGAATTTCCAGGTATGAAGCCGTGGATTCACCAACAGTAAGTAAGAATTCTGAAGGGAGGTCCAGAAGTGTTTATGGCTACATCACTTTTGAAGTAAAAATTGGCGACACTCGAACAAATACCAAGTTTTAGATTATCAAGAAAGATCCAGATTATGACATGGTTCTGGGATACCCTTGGGTCCAATCAACAAGCAGGGAACAAGTGTACGCCCTTCACCGACACCGGTACCTCCAAGGATCTTAAACAGCCCGGAAAACCCTGAGGACGACCTATCAGACGAGTTTTATCGCAAAATGGAGCTGAACATGGAGCAATTACCAGAAGAGAATGCAACGTCATATATCCAAAGGTTTCGCACACAAGTAAGTCATGTTAAACCAACTTCCTTGCAACCATCAATCCCACGTCCCATCAAAGCTTGGGGACTTGACCCGGGTATCAACCCTACCCTGACTCGGCAATATGAATGGGAAGATGATCCTTTTCAGAATTTCGTCAAATGAGTATGGGTTGTCTCTACTGAGGATAAACAAGCTAACAACCCAAGTACTCAGAAGACATGTCATGAAGTTAAGAGCATGAACCTGATTCCTTCCATGTCGGAGACACAGTAGAGAAGATCACAGCCTCTCCTGAAGAAGAACTGTATTTCATCACCAAAACTATGATCGGCGACTACTACAAACTTGTCAATACTGACAAGCCAGAAGGGGTGGTCCTGCATGGAAAATGGCTTACAACTCACAATGCTTAAAAACATGATACCACCATCTCACAATATTTACCTGTTTTATGCAATATTTGTAATCCTCCAAAATGTCTGCAACACCTTGCATTCATACTTAGGATTTCAATTTATTAATCAAGTAAAGTATTATTTCCTTCAATATATATATATATATATATATATACCAATGAAAACCATTCAAAAAGCCCTACCTATTCAAAAATCCGAGAATAAAACCACAAAAAGTCATATATCTCAGAAAACCTATAAAACTAGAAAAATTCATTGGAAATTGGTTTAACGCCTTCAGAATGTGCCTTTTTTTCCAACCTCCCAATAATCTCAGCTGCAAGCTTCAACTCCCGAGATAACCTCTCAACTTCATATTTATCCTTGGTCACTGTCTCCAAGCTTGGAGTCGTACCTCTATCTTGCAGATACTTCTCAGTAACTTCAAAATAACGACGAAGCCATGCTACATTAAGCTTAGCCCTTTCAGCCTCGGCCAAAGCATCCTTCCATTCTTGAATTACTATCTCAGATACTTCTTTACGAGGAAGATAAATCATCTCACGCACAGTTAACAATAACTAAGACACATCATTCTCCAGAGTACGGTAGTTCTTGGGGTTACCTACGAAGAAATGGTCGAACTTCTTCCATACTTTGCTATACATCTCAATGTGAGACGGGACAGTGAAGCCACCAATGCACAGATAGTCAAGTCGAGTCCTATCAAACCTGAAGTCAAAATGAACTACATCATTCAGATATTCAATCGGTACAGTCTCCATCATGTTAGCATTCTGTACAACGGTGTCACTCAGAGTGTTTCCTTCAATAATCGCATCCAGAAGAGCTTTCCCATGATTTTAAGGTGGAAAAGATACATCGCCAGCGTCACGGCTCATGGTAATTTCCAATCTTCCATCTACAAGTTCATCTCTCTGATTTGGTGCACCCTCCCCCTAAAAAAAAGAGCATTGTAGAGATAATGAGCTAAAATAACTTAAACACAAGGAATTCAAGCATAGATCATAAAGTTCATAAAATATGACCATTATAAACCTAACATTCATTAAAAGTGTTTTAGGTCATGGCATATGGTTTAGAAAAGATATAAGAAAATATCGTCAGAAACGTCTTTACACAACTCTCTGGAAGAACTGAAACTGGCGCTAATTGGTAAGGAATTTGGTGGTGATTTATCTTCCAAATGATTCATATGGATGTAAACTACAATATGCTAAAACTATACGAAAATCGGAGAAGCGATCTAATAAGGGAAGACAAAACGGTCGACTACATGACAGCTGAAAACCTACAAAATTCTTTCTGGAAAAGTTCTGGATGCTCGGTATCAGGTATTTTTCAACTAGGAAACGGACTCCAAATTCAGAAATTGTTTTTGTAGAAGTTAGATATATATCTTAGATAAAGAATGATAGGTCAAACACCTCATTCCTACTTCAGACGAAGATTCTATGGTCATTACGGCAAAAAGACCTGAATTTGGATTTTCCGACAACAAAAATCGTCGAAGTTCTACATGAAATCATGCATGGTTCTACACATTTGGGGGTTTAAGATCTATAATTATGTCATTATGTTTCAAAAAAAATGAATGATACTTACTTAGAGCTATGATAATTCATTAGAAGCAGAAGGCACCTCGAAATATGATTCACCGCCAAGTTCTTCATTCTCAACCCCGGATTCTTCTATTACTTCAGTTTGGGATAATTTTCAAGTCCCCGGTCATATGTATCTTCTTCCTTAGAGATTCCAACCACAACGGTGCTTTCTAACGTCGAAGTATTCATGTCGCTAGTCATCTAAGCATAATGGTTATCCACAAGAATCAGAATTCATCAAATTCAGCAAGATACAAAATTGTTATTCAGAAATTTCTAAAGAAAGCTTTACTCACAACATAAGCAGCTGAAGCACCAGGAATGGCCGGGACACCAAACTCAGAGGGTTGAATACTTAATTAACTCTGACGAGCTACACTCCCAGGCTATACAAAGATGCTCATCAGACACTTACCTTCTTCAAAGGGCGGTCTCTACTCCCAGGCATAATCACCCGTGGCCTTTTCGTCCCAGATAGAAGAATAGCATTCTCTACGTCATCAGACACGAAGTGTTCTAGGAACCTTGACTACAAGAGGAGAAATTAAACACTTAATTACTGGATAAAAGATAGTAATTAAATAAAATATGGTTTGAAGTACATGTGTCAAGCTGATGATCTAGTCACGCTTCAGTTTAGATATAATCCTCAAGTTCGATTGAAGTGTTGACTCCTTTGCAGAAGGTTCACCGCGAACATTAGAAGGACTACTCAATATAAAGTTCTTGAAAAGAGTAAGTTGTGCGTTTCAGAAACTAGCTTACTCATTAGTAACGCATCATTTTCTGCTGGCATGGAGAAAAGGAATACTTCGAACAACAATACTATGAGCTCCCTCAGAACCATGAAGCACGTCTATGGAATACATCTCGGTACGATAATAAAGAATGGATTGATCAAAATCCATATACCGAGATGCCCTATCAATATGATAGTACTGGATGACACAATTATCAAAAAAGACTGCGAAAATGAATCCTAGGATACAACTAACCATAAAAGTTGCTTCACCAACACTAGCAATATTAGTCTCATCTCTTGGGCCAGATCGTAAGAAAATATCGGACCTCTCAGCAAAAGTCCTCGATGGAATCACCTGAGGCAGCTTCGAACTCCAAGGTATGAAATTCACTTTCTTCCCATTATCCATCAAACTGATAAAACTAACAGGGGAAGGTTTTTTCTTACTCCAACGAAGTATTCTAGCATATTCCGTCCCTTCACTTGGAAAAACAGGTTTAGTCTTTGGTGCATACTCAGGAAAATGTTCCCAAAGCCAGGCTTGCATGAACATAACATGGATAAAAGATTCTATCTCGGCATAACCATTAGAAATCTTCATGTCAAGAATAAAAATATCTAAATGAGTATATAAGGTGCCAAGAAAGAAATTAACAAGAGGAAGAGTCTTTCCACTAGCAAGCATAACAACAAGTGGGACAAGTGGAGCTTTCATTTGACCTCCAGGAGAATCTTCAAATATGTCTCTAGACAGCCAAAGTACAATGAACGCAGCAATACAAAGAGGATAATCAATATCAAGACCATCAACGCTTGTGCTACCATTCCATCAGTAGTTAACCCAAGTTGTATAATTTAAACTATTGGAACGACGAGATTTCTGCAGCTCCTCCATCTTCCGTACAAGGAAAGTTCCATACTTCATCTCCTATTCAGACAATGTGGGAATAATACCAATGATTGGCAATTGCATTAAGACATCCACATCCTCCAAAGTGATTGTTAACTCACCTCAAGCACATGCTGCTGAATAAGTTAGGCCGCACCAATTAACGTGAGAAAAATACAAGCAGACCCTTCATATCTTTGTTGATATTCAAAGTCTCGGATACTCGCACGACATGGAATATCTTAGCATTCTCCAAAATCAATTTCACTTGAGGATTCTTCAACATAACTTTGGACCATCTTTCCCATTCAGACAAAGGGGTTTACGATATCTTAAAGTCAACAAACGAAGGCATACATTCTCTTCTTTGCAAACAGCATCAGACAATGCCTTGTGGATAAACACTTTGATGCTGAGAAACGCTATTGATACTCGGAATAAGAGTACCGACATAATCAGGAGGAGCAGCTTCTTCGACAACACTATCAAAGAACCTATCACGGATATTAGGTACGTCATCTAGAGAAATGACATCAGAATTTTCGCTCCCATCGCGAATTGAACCAGTAGCAGTATTATCTTCGTAATTTTCAGACATCTACAACGGGTTAAAATAATATGTACATCAACAATTGGACAACCTTACACAAGGTTTGGCACTACTTTATGTATATATATATCTAGCACTAATATGCAAATACATGCAGATATGTATATATAAATTAAAAAGAAAAGCTGTTGTAAACCCTAGCATACCTGGTTGAGGCTCAACAACGTTACAGTGAAGCCAATGAAGAATTTCTACGATCAGAGTCAACAATTGCAGAATTAGGGTTTGCTTGCAAAATATGGTCAAAATGAGACAATTATCAAATCAATGGAATATTAATGCAATTGATTAAGCAATGGTAATTGAAATAAGTGATTTAGTACTTACCCTAAAAAAGGGGGGGGGGGGAGAGCAAAAAAATACATATATGAGTCACTCACGTGTAAAAAAAAAGAGTAATAATTCACGTGAAATAAACTCATCTAGAAAAAAAAATATTACCTGATCGGTGCTGGAAGACGGTAAGGGATCGCCGGCGGTGACTGGACGACGGTGGCGCTGGGAGGAAGAGTTGCTGCGACAGATAAGACAGAGAGAGGGTCGACGGTGATGGTGATGAGAAGAATAAAAAAAATAAAGGGTTTATCTCCCTTTTATAGTAATTGGTTTCCAAATTTAGGTCAAACAAGGATTTCCTATTTGAAGTCATGCTCCCGTGCTGCACACGGGTCAATTTTGGTATCTCCACCATACAAAATCAGTCGCGCCCCGCCAAATTAAACTATCCAGACGGTGCTACATAATTCTACAAGCATTACTGCACCAACTATTGCTCCTTCATCGACTACTCGACATCATTGGAGCATCACAAAATCAGAATTTCCGGTAATATCCAACAACTAAACTTTTTGATTTCTTGATAAATAAAAATCACCATCTAGTGCTTACCACATATCATTAATGTTCCGCACTAAGCAGTGGACTTAATGTTGATGGTGAGTTTTTGACAAGGGAGAAAATTGTAATACTTCTCTTGAAATGCTGCTTTTCGCCTAGCTGCAGAAGCATGAAATAAATATACGTTAATTTCTGACGAGCATCAGAATTATGAAAATTACTGCTATCTTACACTCCATAAGAGAATTGAGAATGCATATTCATCTCCTGGATAAACTAGCCATGTAGCTCTTTGACATATATATGCACCAGAGGAATTTCAGAGCTTAATTCGACGAAAACCTCGTTATTTCATAAACACCTGTAAAAATATTTGTACAAAATAGAATATATTGATTATATAAAAATTGCGAACATTCAGAATAAAGGATAGACCATATCCGAATAGTAGCGCTAGTTAGATGGATACCATCTAGTTGCAGAGTCGCATCAAGCATAATTTCAAGAAAGCAAACTTCCACGGATGAATCTCTTGAAGGTGTTCTGTATGCACTGCACAAAAGTTAGGCATAAATGCCAACAATTAAATCTCACAAGACTGAGAAATCCTAAATAAGACATAGTCATGGTCATGGTATTAGTCAATGTCAATAATAGCATATAGGCAATAGCACATGGCAACAACAAGTACAGGCTTTAATAAGCCCTAGCCATACTTCTAACACAGATGTGTCAATATAATAAAAGAGACAAAAGCAATAACGTCAACGAAAACAATAAAGTCAATCAAATCTACGAAGATACCAAAGCCACGAAGCCACAAACAAAGTTGGAAAAAGCGCAAAAGGGGATAAAGTTGTGGCTGAAGCGTTAAAGGGACAAGGCTGCGGCTGGCAGCAGCGCTAGCTGCATCGCATGAGTTGCTTCCGTGGCCACGCCACACGCTCCTTTGCCGCATCTCCCCATTCACCATCACTGCTACCGCAACCATTGTTGGGCCCACACTTTGTTTTTGTGCACCACGCTCCATTGTCGCGCCCACACTCCGTGTTGCTGGGTCCCACGATTCATTTCTTCCGCTGCTGGCGCATATATTTTCCGTTGCAACGACATTTATTTGCTCAAGTTAGCATCATTATTCGCTCAAGCTAGCACCAGTACTTAAGCCATTACTACGACAAATTTGGCATAAAATCTACTAGAAGCATTATTCTACAACAAGGCTCATGGATTTGAAGGCATGACCCCACCAACTCTTATGAGACATCAAATCATATTACATGGGGGATAAAACATGGGGTCCGGTCTGGAGGTTATATCAACATGGGCCTAGCAATACCCCATGACAAGGAAGTTATAGAGTAAGTGGCAAGTTGGAGCGATTGAAGAGATAATGGAGTATTAGTCTAGAAGTTTCCAGAAACTTCCCAAAAAAAACAAGACAGTTATTCCTAGAACCTCCACTTCTCCATCTCCCCACAACTTCCACTACTTTACAAGGAAAGTGTGTGGTACCAAAACATTATAAATAGGCTGCTTAGCCAATTTCAAACCACAACAAATAGAGAAGAGATAGAAAATCATTCTCAAGCTCTGCTATTTTTCCACCACAACACACAATTCCTTCAACTTTCTTTGCTTCCCTCCCCTAAGATCAACTCATCTTCTCTCTTTGTAACCGAAGCAGAATGTATACAAACATTCTACTGGTTTGGATTCGTTTTGTACGATTTTGATCCTCAAACCTTAAAAAACATCAACAGTATATTGTTTTGCCTAGGAGCAATTTTTAGGTACCAACTCGACTATTGTCTCTCAACTACTAAGAAACCCGAATATAGTTCTCGAATACTTCTAAGTTCAGTTACCTTAGTAAGAACTCTTTATGTAAACTTAACTAGAAGTATACTAAGTGACCCTAAAATCTCTAAAAATTTGAGATTTTCATGCAAATATGTACAGAAATTTAAAAATTCTACCTGCAAAGTGAATACTTATAACTATAAATGCTTAACACTCCCCCACACTTAAATCACTAGTACCGAAATGAGTTTTGGTCACGGTTTTGATTGTCACGGTATAACCTATAAACGTGACCAAAAGTGGGTTTATCACGGTGGTTTGAAATTCCGTGAGCATTCATCATGTCTTTAATCCCGGGGTTTGTATTAGTCGTGTCACCAAATTCGTAGACATTCGATGAACTCGGTATTTTGTTTGACGCGTGTCCAAACATCGAATGTATTGTCTCATAAATTGGTATATCACGACTCAGGATTTCAAAAGTGAAGATTTTTTACGGGAGAAGATAAGGATTTAGACACGAAGAACAAATAGATACCGTTTCAATTCAATTCAAAAACAAAACCCATTCTCCCCTTTTTATCAATCTCTAATTTATCCATTCTTCCCTTATATCAATCCTAATGCTCATCCAATTCTTTCGAAGGTTTTAATTTATTAAATGATATATCAAAGTGATCACACGGAGATTTTGTATTAGACATGTCTTACATTGAACCATGTTTGATGCAAGTCTATCGAATACCCATGATTACCACATACCCATTTCAAATTACCGCGAATATTTTCTTCCCACGATCAACAACACTACTCCACTTCCTATTTTCTCTGCTTTATTTCCTTGTTTCAAGCCACATCAGTTTTAAAGAGATTAAATGGATGGATAAGATCTAACACTGGTGGGTATATAAGTTTATCCATAAATATCAGTCGCACCTACTACTACCATATATGTCTGAAAACCGAGAAAAAATAGAGAAATATTTATCGAAGTGAGTTAATTCAATTGTAAAATCAGGGATTTTTGTAGCATTAGTTGTGAATTGATGTGATAAAGATGAAGGTGGAGTTGTTGTTGATTTTAGGTCAGAAATGGCATGTAAAAAACTTTTGAATTTGTTAATAAAAATTAGGGGTTTTGTAATCAGTTGTTTATGATGAATGCCCATATTTTAATTAGTAGTAGGATTGATAGTCCATTGTGTTAATCTTATTTTTCTTCAACACTATTATATGTTTGTCAGGTATTATATGTTTTATGTTCTAGTTGATACTAATAGCCAGCTAGACAAAGAAGATGACTAGGCAAGATGATTCATCATACCAACCTGGATTCACGTGGCCTTCACGTGTTACTATTAATCAACTGTATATAAATGATCCAATGTACAGTCGCATGGTTTTAATGAGAATAATTCATTTTCCTCTCTGATTAAATTCTCTCATGGTATCAGAGCGTCTTTCCTTGGGAAAACGCTAAAAGAAAAATCACATCAATTCTTCTTTATTGATTAGTGAAGCAGCCATTAATGTGTATCTTGAAAGAAACAAAAGTATCTCAATTCAATTTCTTCTCTCAGATTTTAATTCAATTTCTTGATTCATTCAAAGCAGATTCAACAGCTGACTGTCAGAAATCAATGGTCTACTCGCTTATCCAGAATAATTGCATTGAAAATGCAAACGTATAAAACAGAAATTACTTTCAAGAAAAGTAATAATCACTCTTTCAGAACGCGTGAATTGAATTTGGTCTGACACTAGTTATCAATCAACAGAAGCATGCTCGACAAAAGATAGTGGAGAACATTAAATCACTGCAACTTCCCAAAAACATTAAAGCCTTCAAATCTCTTTTATAAAACGAAGAACAAGAACTTGAGGTGATTCTTTTCATCATTTCTCTGCTCCTCGTTTTCTTCTTTTCTGTTAATACTTCACTGATCTTGATAATACAAACGAGAACTCTGGTTTTCTACTATCAAGAGGATTAGACCCATTCTTGGTAATTTTTACCCAGAAATCTTTGTTTGTAATAGATTTGATCTGATCTGTTCTTGGATTCAAGATTGTCTGTTCCATATCAAACCTATAAAACTCCCAAATACATGATCGAAACCTTTCCATCCTCTTCATCTTCAACCATGGAAAGTTCATCTTCAAACCTTTTATCAAAAATACCTCTCAATCAACTCTACAATTTTGTACATCTAAAGTTGACAGAAGACAACTACCTTGTCTGGAAAAATCTTTTGAACCCAATCATAACCAAATACAAGCTAAAGAAATACTTGGATGGATCTTTTTCATGTCCTCCATAATTTACAAATCAAAGAAATCAAGAGAATGAAGTTGAAAACCAATCTTATACTGAGTGGATCGATGAAGATTCCACAATTACTATGTGGATCAACTCAACCATCTCTGACTCAATCGTAGCCTATTTCACTCACTCAAAAACATTTGTATCTCTCTGGAAAAATATAAAAAATAGATTTGGAAGATCATCCTCAACTCACTCCATCCAATTAAGAACAAAGTTGCTATCCATTACTCAAGGCACCAGATCTGTTTCTTCTCTAATAAATGAAATAAAAACACTCTCAGATCAACTAGCTTCTGCAGGAGAAATAGTTAGTGACAAAGAATTAGTTGTCATCACACTAAAAGCCCTCAATGATGACTACATTCCATTCGCTTGCATCGATGCGTCATAGATATCCTCCTGTTACCTGCATCGAACTTCACAACAATCTCCAAAGTGAAGAAACAGTGGTTTAGGAAAGAACAAAGATACAAAAAGATGAGCAACAAGCCAAAGCATTCTTTACAAACTATGGAAGAAATTACTCCAGAACATCATCTACATATCCTAGAGGTTTTCACAGGAGCAATCAGAGAAACACTAGCTATGGACAGCGAACTCCAATTTCAGCTATATTTCATAAACAAATGTCAGACAGGGGATTACAACTGAAGGACAAACCAAACATGTCAAATCTGTAACATCCCAGGACACATTGCCACAACGTGTACACAAAGGCTCAACTTCTCATATCAAGGTAGAACACCTCTATCCAACCTCACAGCAATGCTGGCTGCAGCAGATATCTTTGGAGAAGAAGAATGGATAGCAGACAGTGGTGCAACTAACCATATCACATCTGATAGTAAACTCCTTCAAGAATGTACACCATACGATGGATCAGAAATAATCCAAACTGCTAATGGGGAAGGTATGGAGATAACACACCTAGGCAATACCAGTAAGTCTTCTGGACATAATTCTTTCACTCTTAATAATGTTCTTGTAGTGCCTAGATCTTCTCATAATCTCCTATCCATCCATAAGTTTGCTAACGATAATCATTGCTCATTAACCTTTGATTCCTCTGGGTTCTATGTGAAGGACAAGATCTCAGGGAACTTACTTTTCCAAGGTCCCCATAGGAACGGTCTTTACCCCATTTCCTTCAGCAATCTGCCTCATGCTCCACAAGCTCTCTCATCCACAATCTCTGATCATCTCACTCTTCACAGGAGGTTCGGTCATCCATCCTTTCAGACACTTCAAAAGATATGTCAAGTCTCCTGTATGTCTAAGTCTATGAATAAACCTCTTTCTTGTGTGGATTGTAAAACATGTAGAAGTCAAAAACTACCATTTAGTATGTCTCAGTCCATTGCAAATAAACCTCTTCAACTACTGCATATGGACCTCTGGGGTCCTTGCCATGTAGCTTCTGAAGCAGGAAACTTGTACTATGCCAATGTTATAGATGAATATTCAAAATATTGCTGGGTTCTGCCGTTGGCAACCAAATCTGAGTTCAAACATGTTTTTGTTCTGTTTGTCACTAGAATAGAAAACTATTGTCTCATCCAGTAGTCACAATTAGAACTAACAATAGAGGAGAATTTGTTAATCTGTTTCTAAAAGAATTCTGTGCCACTAGAGGAATCACACATGAAATGTCCTGTCCACATACTCCTGAACAAAATGGAGTAGCAGAAGTTAAACACAAACATCTTCTTGATATCACTAGGACACTTCTCTCTCAATCCAAGTTGCCAACCTCATTCTGGGTTGATGCCCTACAAACATCAAACTTTCTGATCAATAGATTACCTACTAGGTCCATAGAGTATCTATCACCTTATCAGGTATTGTTTGGAAAATCTCCAGACTACTCTTTCCTGAAAGTCTTTGGCTGTATATGTTATCCATGGTTAAGACCATACAATACTAAAAAACTACAACAGAGAAGCAAATGTTGTATATTCATAGGTTACAGTCTACAACAGAAGGGATATAAATGTCTGGATTCTACAACATGTACAGTCTACATATCTCGACATGTAATTTTTGATGAAAATGTGTTCCCATACTCTACTGAGATGGATTCTTCATTAGCAAATCTTCCTAAAGTCAGTTCAGAAATCACAGTTCCTAATCCATCTATCATAGTGACAACTAGCTCAACTAACATACAGAATACACATCAGATGCTAACCAGAGGGAAAGAAGGAATTAGCAGGCCAAAATCACTTATATCCACAAGATATCCAATAAACATGGCTCTTCTTGGAACAACTATTTCTGTTCCCAATTGTATCACTGCAGCAAATAAGGATCCAGAATGGAGGGCAGCTGCAGCAAATGAATTCATGGCTTTAATAAATGCAGGAACATGGTCTCTTGTTGATCCACCTCAACAAACAAATTTAGTGGGATGTAAATGGATCTTTAGAGTGAAATACAACCCAGATGGAAGTGTGGAGAGACACAAGGCAAGACTAGTAGCAATAGGGTATCACCAGAAACAAGGCCTGGACTTTGATGACACATTCAGCCCAGTAGCTAAACAAGTTACTATCAGAGTGGTACTGTCTCTAGCTGTTCAACATAATTGGGCCATCAATCAGCTGGACGTTTCAAATGCCTTCCTCCATGCCAATCTCAAAGAGGTAGTATACATGACACAACCACCAGGATTTATAGATCAAGCAAGGCCAAAAGCAGTATGTTTACTACATAAAGCCATCTATGGGCTTAAACAGGCCCCACGGGCATGGTATGAAAAACTGAGAAAACAACCTATCAAATCTCGGTTTTGAACATTCTAAGGCAGATACATCAATGTTCGTTTAGAAAACCAGCACAACAATAACTATAACACTTGTGTATGTGGATAACATTCTACTTACAGGAAAATCCAAAACCAACATTGATAAGGTTATTACCCAGCTACAACCAACCATTCCAATAAAGAACTTGGGACAAGTCCATTATTTCCTAGGCCTGGAAGTACACAGACAAGAAGCCTCTTTACTATTGGGTCAGACAAAGTATGCCTTGGATTTACTAAAAAGATACAAAATAGAAGGATGTAAGCCATGTAACACTCCCATTGCGGTATCTACTACATTAACTAAGGCATTAGGAGAAATCCTAGAACACCATACAGACTACAGATCATTAGTTTGAGCTCTGCAATACTTAACGTGGACACGTCCGGATATCTCATTTGCCGTCAATCTAGTTTGCTAATACATGCATGAACCAAGAACATGTCACCTAGAGGCTGCCAAACACATTTTGAGATACATAAAGGGAACACTATCTCTTGGGCTGAGGTTTACAAAAGGAACATCATCTCTAGTGGGCTTTTCGAATGCAGATTGGGCTGGGAGTATAGAATATAGAAGGTCCACAGGAGGATATTGCATTTTCTTAGGACCAAACATGGTCTCATGGTCATCAAAGAAGCAAACCACAGTGGCTCGCTCAAGTACGGAAGCCGAGTATAGGACCCTAGCACATGCATCGGCAGAAATGGTATGGATTTGCTATCTTTTGAATGATTTACATTACAAGACAAAAGATATTCCAAGAATAGGGTGTGACAACATAAGCTCCATAAGCCTAGCCTCAAACCCGGTACAACACTCGAGAATGAAACATGTTCATCTCGACTATCACTTCGTGAGAGAAATGGTGCAAGCCGGAAACTTAGAGGTATTCTATGTACACACAACATCGCAATTGGCGGATATTTTCACAAAGGGCCTACCTAGCCCAAGATTTACTGCTTTTCGCAACAAGCTCAAGATTTTTTCAAACCCCTTGAACTTGAGGGGGGATAATAGCCAGCTAGACATAGAAGATGACTAGGCAAGATGATTCATCATACCAACCTGGATTCACGTGGCCTTCACGTGTCTTCACGTGTTACTGTTAATCAACTGTATATAAATGATCCAATGTACAGTCACATGGTTTTAATAAGAATAATTCATTTTCCTCTCTGATTAAATTCTCTCGGATACTGATGACACGAAAGTGCTGTAAAGAATAAGCAAACTAGTGTTTGGTTATTCCTTTTGCATAGGTAATGAGTTGTAATTTTGGATTAGTCCATATAATATAATGATGCATTCTTTTAGAAAGTGAATACCCATATTAAAAATAGGTAAAAAAGAGAATGAATTTATAACTTGATCTCCTTGTGCACCATTATATGCCTTTTATTCCTTAAACTGATTTAAAAATTTGAGGGAAATGTCTTACTTTCTATACTTTTTGTACATTCATTTCTTATTTCATCGTGTGGAGAATGCATTCATTATATCATTCTTTTATTAGTAATAGGTTTAGAATTCTATCTGAAGCTAGGTTTTGCTCTAATGGCATATTGCTCATTATAGGAGTTGGTAGTGGTTAAGTTATGATTTTAGTTGAGTATTACTGCTGGGAGTGTTGGTTTTGAATGTTGTTTCAATTTGGCGAAATATATTATTTATTAATATAACTATGATTAGTTTCCTTGGTACATTAATTGGAGCTCAGAACCGATTAATTTGATATTTTGAAAAATTTCTTACATTACTATGACTTTAGACTGATTATGATGTTTTGCGACTCTGGTTGAAAGGACTGTAAAGTTTATACAGGAAAAGTTTCTACTGGTAATGGTTAAACTGATGAAGATTAACAAGTCGGAAGTGGAACAAATTTGGTGAATATGTAAGAATAAAACATTTGTCTTCATTCTTAATTTATCGTTTCTCTATTCTACTTAATTGCATGAACATTTTAAAGTCTACACAACCTTATTCTAATATTGAAATTGCTTGATATTTCTTTTGAATTTACAATCAGATGTTAAGGAGGGGGTGGTGAAGAGGACAAAGAGGCATTTAGAATGGAGCAAGAGAAGTCTAAGTCTCTTGTAGAAACAAATTTTGTTCGTGAAGTTATTGATGAGGACTAAATCTGATAGTGAGCCAAATTTAGAGGTAGTGTTTTTGAAATTCTAATATCAATTTCACATGAGTTAGGTTTGTTCTTCTCTCCCTTACTTTGTTTGGAAATTGCTGGAGTATTGTAAATAAGAAGGCTAAGAAAACTAAAATTGGTCTAGAAGAACTTCTCCATGCATCATAATCAGCATTCTGTGCTCTATGGTTTTGTTGAGAATGGGATTGACTTAAAAATTGCAGTGTAACCTTCGAGTTCTATAGACTATCTACGTCCAATGGTAAAATCAGAAAGCCAACATCAAGTGGTTGGATCTTTCTCTTATTTTTTTCCCTCTATTTCTAATTCGTTTTTATGCTAGGTATTTTCCATATGAACTACAATATTGCTCAAACAAATTTAGTTTATCTAGAAAATAAGAAATGCTGTATTTTTTTTTTGTTTAGCTGATGCATTTATGTTGAAATCGCTTTTGTGCAGGAAATTTCATGCACATATAAAAGATCAGGATGGCAAGGATATAGCATATGAGGAGATAAAGAAAGATCCTAGTGCTTTGACTTGGGAGGAACAAATGGATGTTGCAGTCATGTAATTTCATTTATTATTAGCAATTTATTGACCACAATGAACTTTGCTTGTATAGAAGAATGATTCATTATGATTCAACTAGAAACATCAGTGTTTTTATTTCTTTTAATCTGGAATCTTTACAAGATCTGTTATCATTTTGAAATATCGATCCTTTCAGGTAATCCTCTCGCGGAAACCCTGCTTTGGGAGAATGCAAGGTTGAAACAAAGCATTCTTTCTAGAGGGGGTAACCCTTAGTTGGATCTCGGTAGAGAATGAGACAGAAAGATAGGTTGAAAGGAGTCCAGTTCAAGGGGAGAATTGTCCTTCAGTTTGAGTACTGTTTCGAGGTGGGATGGGTCTCCCAACTATATTGTTTACGTATGATTTTTTAATGTAAACTAATTTGGTATTGATATGTATCGTTCGTAATTTGAACCAGGTGTGGATGATACATGACATGATGCTGCCACTGTAGATGTTACTAAGTAAGTATCTTTTATTTTCTTTTATCTTACGCCCGTGAGCAAGTCTTTTTATCAAATCTTATGTACATATTTGGAATATAGATTTTAGATATTTTAGTTTTGACTTGTGTCTGTATGTCGACTGATCTTGAATTCAAGTGTATGGTACACACTAATATGAGTGGGTTATTATGAGAAACAATATAGTTGTCTCTAGGAAACATTTTCTGTCATCTTTATCTAACTTGTTTTGTTGAAATTAGATAAGAAGGAAATGATAAGAGCTTTCTATTCTCATAAAGTTACTTGTGCTATTTTGTATGGTATGTCTTTGCTTTACATTCATACAACTTCTGGTACTTCAAACACACCTTTTGCTTCTTTATTTTCTAAACTTTAGCAAAGTTCAACTTGCAAACAACATTTGAATGTCAGACATCATCTCCATTAATAGTTCAATGTTTATGTTTAAGGCTGTATGACCCTGTAGAGTGTAGATTGCAGATTTGGCACACCTATAAGAATAAAACAGTGGAAATTATTACTTTGTTAGTTCAAACTGGTTACTTTGTTAGTTCAAACTGTTGAAGGTTAACACGTACAACAATTTCAGCTGTAGAGCTATTTATGTATTTTTTTTTTCTTTTTTTGATCCATATGGGGAGTTTGAAATTATATTACAGGTTCATAAATGGTGGTTATTCAAACATTTACCCCCAAATCAATTTTGAGAATGAAATTGTGAGACAAATCAGGGTTTTCAATGCGTGATTCTATGGGTTTGACGGATCTGTAATGGTCAAATTATCCTGACCGCTGTAACCTTTATTAGATTTACTTTTCTTAAATTTGATGTCAGAGTTTTTGTTATCTAATTTTGTGTATTTGTTTGCTCATTGTTAGGGTTTTCCTATGTTATTGTCGTGAATCCACTGAATGGGTTCAACTTGGGTAACCTGCAGATTGTTAGAATCAAGAATCTCTAATGATGGATATTTAGAAGCAAAATAATCTTTTAAAACTTTGGAAGCACACAACTCCAATCCTAAGTAAGGTATTTTCTTAAAAGTTGGGTTAACAACTTTTTGAGAAACTACTTCGATTAGAGGGAGAGGATCATTAGAAATAGAGTTACACAAAGGATTAGACAAACCTTCTAGTATCTCCTGTATTACGGGATCCTCATTGTTCTTAAAGAACTCAAATGAATTATTTACCTCTTGTGTATTGTGGTCCCCTATCAAACTTTTTAACCAATCTTCGTCATTTTCTACCTCAACAAAAATCTCAGATCAGCGTTATCATTATATTCCTTGGCAAGCTCAATTGGGTCTTCCACGATATTTACTCAATCTAGCCTCATTCTCAAATATTTTGTCATCTTAGATATCAAACTCATCAGAATCTTCATCGACCTCATATTCTCCATTAGCAAAACGTCGTTTGAATTCCGTACGCATGGTACTACTAATTCCTTGGAGAATTTCTTCTGGTGCTCCGTCATATTCCAATTTGATATAGTTTTTTCGAGAGTTTTCTTATGTTTACACGTTTTCCACCATTACTTACAATGGGATCACTAAACCACGAATCTTCTCGTTGAATGGGTGAATAATCATAAACACGATCATGAGTTGGGTAAAGTATATTGTTGTAAAATTCGGTTGGTATAACGTTCTCTCTATTATGTGTTGTATCAAGATGGTCTAGCGGCTGTTGTAAAATTAGGTTGATATAAAATTTGTATACAACTCGAGCGGAGCCAATTAGAAGTAACTTTCCCACCTTCTTTGTGGTTGTTGACCTACATACCCACCATAAGGTTGTTGGTATGCATGAAAATAACCAAAAGATTTCGTAGGGTATTGAACAAAACCAAATGATTGATTCTGATTGTATCCCATGGTCGGTTGGAGGTTATTGAAAGATTGAGAATTATAAGTAAACTGATTACGACCATAATATTTCTGATATTCTGCATCATACATGTTATTTGCGTAAGTAAACACGATGACACACAAAGAGTAAGGAAAAAAATCTACTTAAAAATCTAAAAAAATAAAATAAAAGTGATATATACAACCTATTTTCGGAATCTACCTCCCGCTTTTGACGATTGTCGAATTCCACCAACGAGTTGTTTCCACCACGAACATCTAAAAACCTCAAAAATTACTAAAAGAAAAACATAAAATATAACAAAAAAGAAATCTCAAATAAAAACAATTGCCAACTGCTCCTGGGCATCAACGCCAAAATTTGATGCGTGTCGTACGTGCAAAAAATTAATTATGATATTTCCACTAATAATAATAAGTAATGTAGTGGTAGTAAGGATTTTTCCCACGAGGAGTTTTGAATTGTTATGTGTCTTTGACTTCTTATGTAACCAAAGGGGATTGTAGTAAATTAAACTAAAATAAACTAATGAAAATAAAAATAAAAATAAATAAAGATTACCAGTAGAGAGAAAATACTGGTTAGATAGTCCATCTTCCATCACCAAACAAGCTCGTCAATCGATTCGAGTTAACATTCAATCCTTCTCATATAATAACCTTAGAGTATCCTATCGCAGGTCTACTCCAATAAAACTCCTTGTATCATTAAAGGTGCAAGAGCCACTCTTTGAATCTTTCTCAATGAATAACTTGGCACAAGAGCCACTCAAGTTTAACCCAATGAAAGCAATGGTCTTCATGAATTGAGGTTATTCTAAGCAATCCGGCGCAAGAGCCACACATATTTAACCTAGGTTAAGCTTCTACATCCAATTACATGAAGGTTTACCTTGTTACTTATAACCGGGTCTATCGTCTATTTCGTATCTTCAAACCTTAGTTTATATTTAGATGTGAACACATGACCATTCAATTCGCAACTTAAATGAGGAAATCTTCAATTATATATGACGATATAAACATTAGAACATAATCGATAAAAGATATCATTAACATTAAAATCAACCAGCAAGATTGAAATACATGTCTAGGATTTAAGATTACATCTCTAACAAATAAAATGACATTACCTACTCATGGATTTCTCAAAACCCATGGAAAATATACAAGAGAAGAGGGAGAAGTAGAAGAAGGTTTTACACTTCTTCCTCTAAAGGGGAAAACCCTAATTCGATCCAAAACTTCTTTTTCTTATGTTGTAGATGATATATGATCCTCAAATAGAAGCATAATGGTTTCTTATATAGATATCCCAAATGTGGAAATGCCCATGCTCAAATCCCGGTCGAAATGGGTTCCAAAACTACTAAAAATACCAAACCCATACGTAGAAGAAAGAAACCTGCAAAATCTCGTGTCTTGTCGGTCGAGTCTGAACTACTACATCACCTCCCCGACGAACAAGTCCGTCCTACTGTAACTGTAACTCATAATAGTCGGCCAAGTACGGACTACTGGGAAATCAAATTTCTCCTGGATTTTAGTCGGCCAAGTCTGGACTACTTCTCCTACTCGTGGTCGGCCAAGTCTTGACTACTGCTTATATTCCTGGTCGGCTAAGTCTGGACTTCGCCTTTTCACCTATATCTTCTTTATATGAAGTCAAAATGACTTTATTCTTTCGCCGTTGGCTTCTTTTTCTCATTTTCTTCAACATGGTGAGAATAATCCTGGAGTTGACTGAGTACCATTGGGTCTTTGGAAATTCTTCCCTTGTAACATTCCATCTCCACTTCTTTTAGAGAGTAACCTAGTAAAAGACATAATATACAAAAGTAATAATATTACAAGGTAATTCACAAAAATCTAGCAAAGAAGTGCAAGAAAAGAATACTCAAAATATGTAATTTATGTAGTTATCAATTATCCCGACTTAACCAAGATAGTAATAGTGCATGACTTCACTATTTTTCTACAAGACATCAAATATGTCACATGGGGGGATTCTCATTGGGGTTTGATTTGGCGGTTTACAGTAACGTGCAGTGTGGAAATACATCCATGACGAGAAGGTAATAAGTGGTGGGGCGCTTTAGAGCAGTTGAGAGGATGAGGGAGTAGTGGTCAAACAGTCGTCCTGATATATCGGAAATGATTCCACCATAATCTTCATGATCATCATTTTTCCATCTCTTCACAACTTCCACAACTTACGATAAATCAGTGTGTTCACTACAAGACTATAAACAAATGGTTTCATCTATTCGAAGAACAAGGAGATATATCCCAAAGATAATCAAATTTCTGGTTATAAATGCAGTCTTCACTATAGTTCAATAACTACACACTACCATTTTCATCACACAATGATTTCTCCACCCTTTCTGCTGGCCCCCCCCCCCCAATATCAACCCATCATCTCCACCTCTGTGACCGAAATAAGACGTGAACGATTATTTCTTGGTTTAGGCTAATCTTGTAAAATATGGATCTCTCATAACTACATAAAGTACTATTTTTTAGTATATTTATTTTTTCACCCTAAAACACCCGTACCTCAAGCTCGATGAAAATGAAGATGATACTAGTGTACTTTCAGATTTGGCGACTTATAAGGACCATTGTTTTATCCAATAGGGTTCGTGGTGTATAATCCATATGATTTCTGAAGAGGGTTTTGTAATCCAACCTAAGGGGTGTCTCTATGCTTCTTCTTTTTTTACGAAAGGTCACGTGCCGAACTTCAACAAACTCTCTCTAGGGTAAAATTAAGGCCAATCCAAGTATAAGTGTAGACCAGTATTATATACCAATTTGGTATTTTTTATAAAGTAGTTAGGATAAAGTTTTTAAAGTGGACAAAATAAACTCCAGCCTTGTAGGGAATAATGTTAGATTAAACTATTTCCCAGCACCATCCATCGACCATTGGAACGCTCGCATTCTAAGACCTACCAAATCGATATGGTTGAGTTTGATTCTCATGGAACAACCCTAGACGATGACAATTACCTGGAGTGATTTTATGAGTTTTTCATCCTTATGTGACAAATATGCATCGTGATACCATATTTCAACATGGGGAAAGGGTATGTGGGGAAGGTGAATAACCCATATTTCGAGAAGGGTGCAGCTTATTGGAAGGGTTTTTTTTTTTAAGATGGTGTGTATACTTTTTATTTTTGTTTTTTTTATAAGTTTTGCTATTTTTAGATAAGTTATTTATGTTTTTTGAATTTGTAGGTCGACCGATCAAGTGGTAGTATAAAACATAATTCGTGGCATTAACAGTAACATTCTGATGACGGTTGAAAAAAAAAAAACTCTACAAAACCAGAACAAATGTTGACGAACCATACCAAGATTCCTAAGATCTCTATGTTGACAAACCAAATAGTTCTAAGAGAACTAGGGGTTCTTTGTCTGGCCAACCTTATATTCCCAGTAATCCGAAGTCATCTACCTAAGAAGAGCATGTTCTATTCCCAGAGGACAAGGTCAAGGTCGAAGTGGTACTCAAGACCAAAGTAAAAGAGCTCGACGTGGACATACCTGTGGTCGTGGTCGTGGACATATTGACATTGATGAGTGAATTTTGGTTATAGATATTTAGAATTTTAATTTTTAATTTAAGTTATGACTTTCTCTTAGTGTTGGGTTATGGATTTTTAAAATACATTTTTTTCTTTACAACTATGGGTATTAATTAAGCGTAAATGGATTTATTTGATTGTTTTAATTTATTTTTATAATGGAAACTCTTACCAAAAAGAGGGACAATACAAAATGAACACTAAACTAGGATAAATGTAATTAATTTTCACCAAATAAACCAACACTTCCATAACTAATTAGAGGCTAATAAAAATGTATTAAAGTTTCAAAAGTAACAAAATTTCCAAATTATAAAATAAGTTTCATAAGTACCTACGGCTAGGAGAAGTGGCAAAAGCTAGCCATAAGTCGTTCTGAATTTTTGATATTTTAGGTTTTTCTCAATTATGGATCAGAATGGAATGGAAAAACATGGCCACAAGTTTTTATGAATTTCCAAAATATTACTTTGTTTTATTTACGGCCAGGAAATCAATGGCCAAAACTGGACAAAATCTATTCCGAAACTCTGAAATTTGGAGATTCAGATGCCCCTATGGCTAGGAATTTCGAATTTGCAGATTATCGACCTAGCCATAAGTGCCTGGATTTTCGATTTAATATTATTACATTCTACGTCCAGGTCGACCTAGCCGTAAGTCACCCTGAAATCCAAAGTTTATCTCATAATCCTTCTTACGGCTAGGTTGACAGTGTCATACCTAGCCTAAAACACTATGATACCCAAAATTTTATTGTTTTTCATAAAAAAAGAAGAAGACCAAACACAAACATAATTGGAAAAAATATATTTTCAGTAATAACAAGTGATTCAAAATACATATCGTATGATATAATCACCACAATTCATCATATTTACTCAAATACAAATGGTTGGGTGATTTTCAACATTTTTTATCTCCTTCTAAAGTTTTATCTTGTGCTCGTATTTATTACACAAACCCTTTGAGATTTCAATTTCGAATTCGCTCCTCAACAGAGGTAATGGGCTTCCTTCTTGTAATTGGACACCGATAAAATGACATCTTCGTACGTTCTCAAGCAAAACTATTATATGAGAAATTTTTTCGATGATAAGTGCTTAATTTACATATTTTTAATGTCAATTTCATATTTCTTTTAGTTAGATTTCTTGCATTTTACCTTGTATTACATTTGTCTTCAATCTTACGTCCTATATTAGGTGAATCAAACCAATAAGAGTGAAAATGTCTGCAAAAGTGCTTAGAAGTAAAATACTCCAAGTACCTAAGTGTTTTGATCCAATAGAAGTGGAAAAGGCGCGACAAAAAGGAGCAAAGAACGTCGAAAACACAAGAAAAACCCAAAGACAAGGATATGAACCTCCAAAGTCATGATTTTTTTAAACGTATTTTGAAGATAATTGAAAGACGAAGCCAACGCAAAAATAATGAGGTCATTCTGAGGTCATATGAAGAAGTTATGAGCAAAACTGAAAAACCAACTTGGATTTGGTTTATGTTGGGCCTATTTTGGGCCTGCACGGGAAGAGAAAAAAGTAAGCATGTCAATGGATAACTGATTATCCGACATCCGTCCGAGTCTGTACCGAAAATTTAGGATATTATCCGAAGTTATCTTATCGAATAATTACTCCTTATCGGATACGAATACGGGAATACTACTATCCTATAGGATAATTATCCCGTATCCGTTAACATAAAAATATGTATACAAAACTACTATTATACCTTCAATTTTCTTAATTTTTTTTACATTGTTGATGATTTTGTTCGGAAAAAAATGAAGGAGTGACAAAATCATCAAAATTAATTTTGTGTTACAATTTTTGATTCATGAGAAGACGAAGTGATTAAACACATACAACCAAATTAAAATAATTTTTTTTACTTACATAATTTTCGGATAGTTATAAGATTATCGGATATCCGTTAATCCTAGCGGATTCTGATACAGAAATGAATTTATGTTATCCGTCGGATAATTATCAGATACCGATATCCGGATATTGTTAATGGATTCGGATACGAGACAACCATTATCTGTTCTGTTAATTAACGTTGACAACCCTAGAAAGAAGGGATACGTTTTGGGTTTTCCTTGGACGTGAAAATAAGGGTTTTTATTGGATTTTGACGAGGTTAAGTGTCATAATTGGATAGAGATTAAAATGAGGTTTTAGTATTTGAGGATATTAAGTTTTCTACTTAGATAAGGATCAAAATGAGTTGAAAATATTTGATGGTTATTAGGTTTTCTAGTTGGATAGACATTAAGAGAAGGTTACAAAAGCATATATTAAGCCTAGATATAAATTTAACATATAATTTTTTTTACGATACGAGGAGGCAAGAAGAGAGGATATCACAAGAGGTTAGGGTTTTCCTCTCATAAGGGAAAACCATTGTGATTTATCGTATTCTCTTCTTTTTCTTTCTTCGTATTATAATTAGTTAACCTTCTTCTTTAATTGGAATGATTTCAAAGTCATGGTTAATAAAATCTTAATTATATTTAAAAATTTATTTTAAGTTTTCATTTCAATTTTCGATTATCTCTACTGCTTTTTTTGTTGAAGAATTATCATTGGGTTATTTAATTATCCATTTAAATCAACTTAATAATAATTCTTCTACTAGTATACGGTTGTGTGATACTTGTGATTGTACCCAATTCTTTACGTAAGTAGCACATCGTAATATCTGACAACGGGATTTTTTTAAGTGATTGTGTATAGAGATGACATTAGTAAGCATACCGAGCCTATGTGTCTAATGCTAGGATCAACTTAAGTCACAAAGCGTAAAACGTCCGATTAATTTACACTGTGGGAGCTTATTATTGGTGGGTTAGTTGGGTAGAATCTGGTGGTCGGGTACTTCCATATCCAGTGACAACAAGTATTCCGGGGATAAAAGAGCTTATTGCTATTCCACGGTTGGTGAGAATATGAATTAAACAAGAAATGAACGAGTATTTTTTTCCAATGATGGCGAAGGATTCTTTAGCCGCCTTTCTTCTCATTGTTTAAAATTAGTTTTTATTATTTCCTTTTATTTTATAACCCAAAAATCCCCCGTTTGATATTACTAAGATTCCTTAGTCGTCTTTCCTAAGAACTAAAAACTCCATGCTCTTCGTGGAAACGTACTTATTATCATTATATTACTAGCTAACTGTGTGGAAACGACACACATCAAATTTTGACACCATTGTCAGGAAGGAGTCTGTAATTTTTCGTTGTTAGTTATTTTATTAATATCTTTATCTAGTATTTTTTTTAGATTTTGCTTCTAGTTTTTATTTTTATTTTCCATATTTTTTTCCACATGAGATTATTAGTATTCATCGCCCGTCCAGAACGGGAGGTAATTTCTATAAGCGATTTATGTGCATAATTTTTTTTACTTTTTTTATTATTTTTTTAATTTTTTGGTTTAGTTAATATCTATTTTTATTATTTTCTTTCATCGACATGTTTCCTTTTGGAAATTATATGTACGGTGCACAAGATCAATCATATCACAATAATAATCAAAATGGTTTTGAATCTCAATCTTATGAAAGCTATCAACCATACCATAGATATAATCAAAACCAATTTTTTGTCTATGATTAATATCCTACGGAACCTTATGAATATTCTCATAGGTACCAAAAATCTTATGGTAGTTATGTAAGTGAACAATCACAAGAATGAGAGGATAGTTATGCTCATGATAAAAAAAATCTATAGTTTTACAGATATTCTTTGTAAGGTAGAAGAGTATGAATGGAAAATGATTCAATGTTTTCAGAACAAAGAAGAATCACACCAAGAAATTCAAAGAAATATGGAAAACTTAAAAAAACAAATTTCTCAGCTCGTTGATAATAAGAATGAGGAAGAAGTTTGGCCTCAAAGCGAAAACCATATTCTGGAAGTCTTAAGGAAGATAAAGAATATTTGATCAATATGGAGTATGAAAATGAGCAACCTTTGGAAAGTCCTTGTAATAATGATGAAGTTATTCTAATCCCGTATCATAATAACGATCATTCACCTATTCAAAAGGTGGAGACTTGGTATAACAAAATCATTGTTATAAACGGGGTGACATACTCAAATGCATATCAAAGTGAAAAAGAATATGTTACAATGCTTTTATGCCAATTAATTTGCAAGTAGTAGACATGATTATCTATTCAGCGGAGATCCATACTGATTACCCTAGGATTTGCGTAGAAGAAAATATTCTTGAAGAATGGCCTGATTCCGATGATGAGAGTGTTGAAGAGATAGTGATTGAGAATGAAACCAAATTGATTGATGACATAGAATCGTGATTGTGATTGCTAATAAAGTGACTGATCACTCCTCATGTTTGCAATTTGAAGGTTTACCTAACTATATATCTAAACCTTTATGTGATCATCATCCACCCATATTTGAAATAGTTCCCGAAAGAGTTGTTAACCCGATTTTTAAGGAACTACCTGCGCTTCTAAAATTCTTAAGGATTACTTTGCTACTAAGTATCCACCATTGGATGTTTTTGATTCTAACACTGTGCAGGTTCACCAAGAGGAACCTGAAAAAGTTCTCATGTTTTATGTTTTCTATCCAATTTTAAGTGTAGAAAGAACTAAGTGTCGGGGTAACTTCCATCAAATAATAATTTTACTAATTCTATCTTATGCTAACATTTGTGTGAAACTGTCATTAGAACTGCAGATTGTTATCTGGGTGGATCCCCATGTATTTAGATTGTTGGTTTACAGACGATAACAAGAAGGTCAGACTGTGGACGTTAAACTAAGCGTTGGTTTTGTATCTTTATCTTTATCTTTATAGTTTTTATTAGTGTTTTATATAATTATTTGATTTTTCATCTTAAAGTGTTACATTGGAAGAGTCAATTACATAGAGGACATGTAAATGTTAAGTGTGGGGGAGTATTTTCATATTTTGCATATAGAGTTTTCACTTTAGTTTAGTATTCACTTTCGTAGGTGTAGCTGTTGGATTTTTGACAAAGGATAAAATAGTAAAATTACCTCTACCCGGCAGTAGAAGCATGGAAATAATGGAATTTTATATGTCATTGACCCGGTATCAGAACTATGAAATTCATATTTTATATTCCGTAAAAGAATTAAAATATAAAACTCTTGCTACAGACATCTCATGCTGATCTTGTAGCCTCTCTGCAAATATATATATATAAAAAATATTGGAGCCTTGCCTGGATGAGCTTTTAATATTTTATGAATATATAATATTAGTATTGTATGAATCAGTACTCACTTTTGTATTGAATCTACAATGATTGGAAAGCTCTTAAATAGATTGATAACTAGTATAGAGCAATATATATATATAATATTGGAGCCTCGCCCGGCTAAGCTTTCAGTATTTTATGAATATATACTATTAGTACTGTATGAACCAGTGCTCATTTCTATAGTGAATTTATAATGATTGGACATCTTCTAAATGGATTGATCACTAGTATAGAGCAATATTGTCCTCAGAATGTCACTGGTGCTGATAGCAATTCCTCCCCAGATATTCTCTGCCTACAGAATAAATATCCAGAACACATTCTTGTTCCTGAATGGATACCAAATGCTCATAAATAGATTGCCTACTAGTATAGAGCGAATCATAAATAAATTCTAGTGTTATATTCTAAAGTTGAATTCCTAAAAATTATCCTATATCCATCACTAATTAATTTATAGCTTTTCTCAGCTGAATTCTATAAATTAATTATAAATATTTGCCCTTTCAGACATACAGGCTAACACCAGAAAGCCTCAAGAAAATGACATGGATGTACATAACAAGAATGGTGCTAAGAGCATATCAAATTATGGTCTTAGGAGTATATGATAAAAATAGGAATAAAATAAGAAACAAAATAATAATAATAATAATAAATATAAAAGAGGGATTGGTGGGACCACACCGGCACATGGTCGGTCCCCCTCCCTTGTATATTTTTTTAAATATTTTTTTATGTATAATTTTATTTATAATTTTATTTAAATCGCCTCTATTTAGGATTTCCCCATTCCACCAAGTTTTTATGAGATTTGGTTAAACTATACAATGCTCCAAAAATCATATGATATATAAAACAACCTAGGATGGTCCCGCTACCATTCTGACCGCTTCTATCTCATTTAATATATTAAAATATTATTTTAATATTTTCTAAATTTTGGTTTTCACATTAAAAATCTTATTTGGTGTTTATATCAAAATCTCTCTCCTAGGTCTTATTACCAAAAATATCAAAATATTACTAGAGAGACGAAGAAATACAAAATAACCAGGAATGGTCCGCGCACCACCCATCGGTCCCTCTTCACCATTTTGGTCGGTCCTCCATCCACCAATTTTAGTCGGTCCCTCTACCACCAATTTTGGTCGGTCCCTTTCCACCAAATTGGTTGGTTCCTCTGCCACTCTTTGATAGGTCCTTCAGCCATAATTATGTTTTACTACCTAATATTTTAATTAGTTTTAACACCAATTTAATTAGGTCCCGTTACCTAATTTTAAATTGGTCTTGCCACCAAGAATTTGATTGGTCCTGCTACCAAAGTTTCATATTTTAGTTTTTCCACTTTGCTATTGAAACCATTTTTGATAGTAAGACGAAACTAAATATTCTACAATTAATTATTGTTGCTTAGGATTTTATTCTAATTGATGCTTATGCGAATTCCTATCAATTCTTGACGTATCAATGCTTGACATATCTAACATTATATATATGTCACTGATCGATCCAGAAATCTCATTAGACCTATGCTGGCTAATCCAACAAGATCATCTGAGTATCATTGCTGCCCCAGCTGACACTATGATATGCCACAACTACCAATGTCAATACCAAGAAGACTTTTTACGTCTATGATATATTAATCATTATTATTTGTATCAAAATATATTTTATACTTCATCCACCAATGAGTCAGCATGCCCGGCTCACCACTGAGAAGTATGCTAGACTCATCAATTATCTAAGACTAACATCAGTCTAGCTAAGTCAATTGACCAAATAAATACACGTCAATAAAATAAACTTAAACATGCTCGACACGTCAATTATATCACATGGGGGATATTCACTAGGGTTTTGGTCTGACAGCCTACAACACGTTTGGTGTAGCAATACACCCACGATGAGAAAGTAGTTAAGTTGTGTGGGCAGTTGAAGAAGTAAATGGAATAATGGTCTTACAACCACCAAGTCTCCCTAGTAAAAAGAAACTGGTTTCACCACGATTTCCACTTTTATACTCTTCCGCTTTTCTGACAACTGTCACCACTTACGAGATCAATGTGTTAACTTACACTGCTATAAATAGGTTCTTCAACCTATTGACAAGGAACATAACAATCATCTTAGAAGCATCACAAAAAACTCAAACTTACACAAGATAATCTAATTTTCATCTTCATGGCAGTTCAACACATCCCGTTACTGGCACTCAATTCCATTGATCTCAATACCATCTCTGCTTCCCACCCTAAAAATCGACCCTTTTCCTCTTATTGTGACCAAAACAAGACTGGAACGACCATTTATTGGTTTAGGACAGGATTGTACAGATTGATCTCTCGAACTTTAAAAAAAATACTTCTACAATACAAATGTCAAGTTTCAGACGATTCACTCTTACTAGCATCAGCCTACTCCATTATTTTCCCCTTTTTACCCTTAAAATTATTTTACCCACGAACAATATGTAATTTTTTTTAATTTTTGTATATATATTTGCATACACCTCCAACTTTTAGATATTTTAGAGTCACGTAGTATACTTTTTTTTCTAAGTTTACATACAGTGTTCTTACCAAATAATTGAACTTAGAAGTCATAGAGAACTTACATTTGAGGTTCTTAATCATTGAAAGGGTAACCATGGTGAACTTAACCATGCCGGTGGAAAATTAGGTGCAACAAGAAATGCATTATTAGAGAGTTAACCAATAATTAGTGGATACTACCCGTTTAAAAAAAATTGAGTGAGGTACCAAACTTTCAACATTTTTTGCCCGTTTAGAGTGTTTCATGTGCGCTAACTCCGGGTAGAATCATGAGCTTCTAAACCTCGTATTTCTTCAGCACTTTGAGATCTCTTGGGTTCTAATTCTTTCAATCATGAGGATGAAATTAAAATTGGGAATAAACATAATTCTTATAATCTTATTTACAGTCACCACTCTTTGAAGAAACAACAATATAAGTACACCATCATCATTAACAAGCGGAGCAACATCAAATTATAAAGAAAAGTGTAGAGGTTAAGGTTTACAAGCAACACCGAAGAAGCAAGGAAAGTGTATATTCAAAGTGAAAAAGAAAGAAAAACAAAAAGATGTAAGTTTTTGAAGTTTATGATACCAAAATAATAAAAGTTGTGAAGAATCAAATGCTAGAGTTTTTTTTCCTACGACCTATCCATTCTCAAAAAAAAAACCATTGATCAGGGCCGTGAGGAAAGAAGAAATCTATTATGAAGTTTCAAGCAACAAGGAATCAAAGAATAATGAGTACAAGTTGTCAAAGTTCTACGAAGTTCGAGAATTTTTTATCCAAAGACGAAGACGTTTCTATCCGTGGGAGTGATGTTGAATGTAGATTGGATGAGAAGGTCGGTGAGCATTCCCATCCTCGCATATGGTTGACTTTTTTTCTTTGATATCGTCAGAAATTAAAAGAATCAGCGTCACCTTTTAACTTGTGCAAGTATTCTATTTCTTATTCCTTTTTGCACACATGAGCCACCCATTTCTATAGTTTTATGAGTGACTAACCGGTGAGGAAAAGTCGAGGAGAAATGCTTATTAGTTTCTCTCGAGGCTGCGTTCCATCATATGGCATTGGTTTAACACATTACACTCTCACTCTCTTCGATTAAGCGTATTTAAATTTTAAATTTTCTCTTGTACCTCTAACTTGTTCACATTGACGTGGAGAATCTTTATTTCCTCATAGATATTTGGAGGCTTGCGACTTTTAAGTATATAGAAGTTGAAGTAGGTTTTGTGGGTATACCTCTTGTAAACGTTCACGAGACTATAACTCGTCCACTAGGAGCACCTAGGAATTTATAGGCTTGTTGCACATGCTAAGTGTAATCGTGATTCTTCCGAAAGTGAGTTAGGTTAGTTTGTGAAGTAGTTATATCGATGACTAGCAAAAGATAAGTGTGAGGGAATTTGATAAGGGCTTAGATTACATATATTTAGTATCAATTCCATATTTGTTTTAGTTTGATTTCTTGCATATTACCTTGTATTATGTTTGTTTTTTATATTTTGTTCCATATTAGGTGTCATACAAAGAAGAGTGCAAATGATTACAAAAGTGCTAACAGATGAAGTAGCACAAGTATCTAAGGGCATCCACAATCATGCGATCAGACTAAACCACCAAAGATTAAAAAATTTAGTCTTTAGTCCGGCCCAAGAACAACTGTGTATAGTCGGGCGCTGTTCTAGCGATGCGCCTGGTGTTGGGCGGTATTCCAGCAATTCGCTTGAAAACACGGGAGAAATCCTAGGATAACGCTTGCTCGAGACGGAATCCTAGCGTCACGCTCGATGTGGGGCGGGATCCTAACGTAACGCATGGTATTGGACGGTATCCTAGGACCACGCCTGAGAGACGGGCGGTATCCCAGAATCACGCCTGATGAGGCAAAGTGCTAGCAGCACGCCTGAAGGAGTTGCACTTGTGCCAACAGAACGTGTGAATAGAATGGGACAGGCGGTGTCCTAACACCCCGCCTACAAAACCAAAGCGGAGCACTAGAGTACCGCTCCATTACTTAGCTTAGTTAAGTTAGCTTAGTGTATTAATTAGTGTATTGGATAGAATGCGGACTCCTACAGTACCGCTTAGTTTACTTAGTGTTAGTGTTAATGTACTTAATTTAGCTTACTGTAAGACATAAGCTTAAGTATAGGCGGAGTTAGTGTTAGTGTTAGTGTTAGCTTACTGTAAGACATAAGCTTGATTAATTTTCTTAGTGTTAGTGTTAATGTTAGCGTACTTAATTTAGCTTAATTTAGCTTAAGTATAGACGGAGTGCTAGCAGCACGTTAGATAGTAGGCGGCATGCTAGCAATGCTCTCCAACTGATCGGTGTTACAGCAACATGCTTATGTGTGGGCGTGATCGTAGTACCCGGTTTCATCAGACGAACCCCCAGAATAACGCTTGATCAGGCGAACTGCTAGCTTACCGCCCGTGTTTCTGAGCGTTGTCCCAGAATAAATCTTGGCTCGGGGCGAATTACTACGACGCCGCTTAGCATCAAGCAGTATACTACGAGCCCGCTTGACTATAACCTGTTTAGTCGGGAAAAATGACTATTTCTAGTCAGCTACAGTCGATTTCTTCGAATATCCACTACATTTGATCGACCCACTATGCTTCTTATTTTCGGACTAAAGATCACTTTTGATCTTTAGTCGGCCTTTTGATCATCCCATTGTGGACGCTCTAAGTGTCTTAAGCCAGGAAAACTGGAAGAAGCACGGTAAAAAAAGAGTAAAAAACGTTTAAAACACAAGAACAACCCAAAGGAAAGGATATAAACCTAAAAATTCATAAT
This sequence comes from Papaver californicum, assembly GCA_023531435.1. Taxonomy (NCBI): domain Eukaryota; kingdom Viridiplantae; phylum Streptophyta; class Magnoliopsida; order Ranunculales; family Papaveraceae; genus Papaver; species Papaver californicum. The sequence goes on along the minus strand of JAJJMC010032380.1, from coordinate 1,984,415 downwards.
TTTTTAAACATATTTTAAATATAGTTGAAAGATGAAACCAACACAAAAAGAATGAGGTCATTTTGAGGTTCTATGAAGAAATTATGAGCAAAACGGTGAAACCAACTTGGATTTGGTTTTTGGTTTTTGTTTTTAGTCCTGTTTTGGGCCTTTCACGGGAAGAGAAAAAAGGGATGTGTTTAGGGCTTTCCTTTGACGTGAAAATAAGGGGTTTTGTTGGATTTTAAGGAGCTTAAGTATCCTAATTGGGTAGGGATTACGAGAAGGTGTAAGTATTTGAGGATGTTAAGTTTTGTACTTGGATAAGGATCAAAAGGAGGTAAAAATATTTGATGGTTATTAGATTTCATAGTTGGATAGATAATAAGAGGAGGTTACAAAATCCTATATAAATGGGAGCCAATATACAAATTTAACACATAATTTTCTTTACAACACAAGGAGGCAAGAGAAGAGGCTAGCACAAGAGGTTATGGTTTTCCCCTCACAAGGGAAAACCGTTGTGACTTATCATTTTTTATTCTTATTCTTTCTTTATATCATGAGTAGTTAACCTTTTTCTTTGATTAGGGATGATTTCAAAGTCCTGACTAATGAAATCTTAATTATTTTTACAAGTTTATTAAGTTTTATTTTCAACTGTTGATTATCTCTATTGCTTTTATTGTTTAAAAATTATTATTGGGTTATTTAATTGGCAATTTAAATCAACCTGATAATAATGTTTTTACTAGTATAGGGTTGTGTGATACGTGTAATTGTCACTCAATTCTTTATGAAAGTAGTACATCACAACATATGACACCGAGATTTTGTTAAGTGATTGTGTATAAAGATGACACTAGTAAGCATACCAAGCTTATGCATATGATGTTAGAATCAACCTAATTCACAAAGCGTAAAACTCCAATTAATTTAAACCTTGAGAGCCTATTCTTGGCGGGTTAGTTGGATTGGATTTGGTAGTCGAGTACTTTCGTATCCAGTGGAAACGAAAGTTCTGGGGATAAAACAACTTTTACGACTAGTGAAATATAAATTTAACAAGAAATAAACAAGTATTTTAATTAAGCTTCTTTCCAGTAGCGTTGAAGGATTCTCATTCGTCTTTCTTCTCATTGTTTAAAGTAAGTTTTTCATTATTTCCTTTTATTTACAATCCGAGAATCCTCTGTTTGATATTTTTAACAACTGAACGAATTTATTACTAGTTAGTTACGTGGAACATAAGTAATTGATTTTTTGTGTAAACAACGCGCATCATTTGACGAAAGTTGTTCTTGTTGGTACGAATGTACAAGCTATTGCAAGTGAGAAATAAGGCACGGCGCAAGAGAATGTTTCGACGAGTAAGTGCCCACATGTCGAAATGCTCATCCAATAATCCGATTCAAGTTAATGTTGTTGTTTAAACAACATTTAAATGAAACAAACTTCTCGTTTATCCCCGTCTATTTTTTTTCTCGTTTCCTCGTTCTCGTAATTGACTTATAGAAATGGCGTCATTGTGTCAACATATTTTTCCTTGGATAGGTGCATTGGTCCATACCATAATCTTTTACCCACTATAAGGTCCAAGTTGTTCCATGATGACATGGTAACCACAATTCCGTCGCCATCAACATCATTAGTGGCTTTAATGTACTCAGGTATAATATCGGGAAGATACTCCTAGCAATCTTCATAGATAATGTCGGTAGGTCGGTTTTACCTTCCTAATCTCCAGGGGATTTCATCAATCCATTTGCAATACTAATCATCTCTTTCTCACCATTTAATCGACTCATTTGTTCCTTTTTTTACCACCGAGGCCTTTTCTTTTACATAAATTTTGTTTGTTAAGTTTAGTTTAGAGGGAACTTTGATTGTTGATGTTGAATTTTCTTGGGAGCGGAACTTTGTACCTTTTCCTTTAACATCTTTATGGCTTGGTCCGCTTTCTTCTATTTTATTCGACTATGTTTTTTTCTAGGAGTACCTTTTCCTTTAACATCTTTCTCCTCACACAAGGCATGCATGTGCTCAAAAACCGAAGGATCTCTTTTCTTTGAAACCATCAATTTTGAAGCCTCCACCACTAATTTTTTTCTTATTTTCTCTCTTCTTTCCTTGTCGTTTTCGAACTAGACCTATCCTTCCCCTTTCTCTTGGTTGGTTCAAAAATATCGTCTATAGGGAATGAGCGGTTGAATTTCTGCAACTCATGCAACCAAATTTGCATTTGCGACGTATTTAATGAAGCGTACTTCCTAAATATTTCTTTGCGTGCCTCAGTGTCACAAATCATTTCACCTACACCTTTATTGGTTATTTGATCACTGAATGATATCTCCTTCCAAAAAGGATCTATTTCTTCGATTGGAATCATATTTTCTTCGTACCTAGATATCACATGTCGACATGGGAGTCCCATAGTCGACATGTTGGGGAAAATACACTCTTCCACCGGAATGAGAATATTCAACGACTCAATTTCAAGCATAATCTTCTAAATTTCTAAATGAGAGACATATTAAGTTATTCCTCTAATCCAAGGGTCATCCAAATAATCGACGTGTTTTCTTGATCGACTAAATTATAAATTCCCTTTGATTCTATCGAGATCACGGAGGAAGTACTCTTGCGTAGCTTGAAAAACCATAACAAATACACGCTTCTGATACCCAGGTCAGAAATATATTTTTTATAATTTTTGATTTAGCAAAAACCCACCATCAACACACCCGTGGAGAAAATTAAAGGCGTAGTTATCCAATCCTATAACCTTTCCATCTATTTTGAAGATTTCATGGTCTTCCACTCTTTTGCGCATCCTTCTGTCTATCTAATCGGTTATAGAGAGCTGATGGTGCTCCGAGGGCGTGATCATGTTTAGGGTCCGACTGTTCTCATAGAGATTCACAGTTTTATGGTTGTTGGTTCACTCTTGGGGGGCAGGCAGCTGAAGAAATTCTCGCAGCTCTCATTCTTCAATCATCTTCTGGATTTGTATCTTAAGGTTCTTACATTTGTATGTTGCATTCCTGTTGAAACAATGATACTCGCAGTAGTCCCTGTATTTTTCCATGTGAGGTGGTTGTTTTCCCTTTGACCATGGCCACTCGAAGTCTTGCATGTTCTTGATGCAGTGTAGGATTCTGGAATATCTAGTATTCAATAGTAAAGACTTCATCATTAAATTTCCTATAAACCTTGATGTTGTTTTCCCGCCTTCCTCGTTTTTGATCATTGGAAGTGATAAGGTCAGTTGTGTGTTTGGCCGGTCTTGCTGCAGGTTACGCCGAATTGGTTCAGTACGAAGTGTTTGGACTTTGCTGAAGCGTTATACGGTTTATCTTCTGGATCTCCTGCAAACTTGCATGTTTCTCGATGATGACTCTGAGGTCTCCCTCGGTTGTGGTATTTCTTCCATGGATTTCTACAAAAAGTGGGCTCATTTTGTCCACTCCCCACATATAGCAGTTGAGTCTTTGAATTTGGGGGGTAAGGACTTTACCACTTGATTCTTCACAACTTGTATTGTCTTCGTCTCATAAAATTCAAACAATTCACATCTTTTGATTTTCTTTGCTCTTGTACATAATTCTTCAACATGTATATATAATTATGATCATTGTATTGTTGCTTTACTTGGACAAACTATTTTCTTTTTCTTGTAAACCTTGAACGTCTTCAACTTTCCTTCGAAATTTGTGATGCTCCTCTTGTTGATGATAATGGTGTTTCTATGGACCTGTTGTTGTCGAGAGAATAATGTCAACTGCAAACAAGACTACAAGATAGAGTTAGAAATTCTGATGATACCCTCATGATTAATGAAATAGCAATTAAGAGATCAAAAAGTAGTGCTGAAATTGGTGCGAAGTTAGGTAACTCATCATTCTACCCGGAGTTTGCGCAGATGAAACACTTTAACCGGTTAATTTTTAGACAACTACAAAGAATTGAAGGTTTGGTGCCTTACTCATGGGTATTGAATGATCAACTTCTCAAAAATTATATTCTCTACCGGCGGTTGTTGTCCATTTTGTCGGTATTACCTCTCAACAACTAAGAACTCCGAATGTCGTTCCCTATTACTTCTAAGTTCAATTATTTTGGTAAGAACTCCGTTTGTAAACTTAGATAGAAGTATAAGAAGTGACTTTAAAAACTCTAAAAGTTGGAAGTGTTCATGCAAATATGTACAAAAAGTTTAAAAATTTCCTACAAAAGCAAATTTTAAAAATCTAAATGCATAACCACTCCCCCACACTTAAACTTTATATTATCCTCAATGTAAATTGATTCATCCAATGTAAAATTCAAGGTGGGAAATTTCTAATATAATATGCAAATTAACAAAACTAAAACTAAAAATATAAAGATATAAATACAAAACCAACGGGTTGCCTCCCATTCAACGCTTGGTTTAACGTCGTCGGCCCGGCAATAGACTTCTCGCTACTCATTATCCCACGGCTAACATATTAGCATGAACATCTGAATGAACATCACTAGGGTACCGAATTGCTTCAAAAATATTGAAGCGAATCTTTTCATTGTCAAACTCCATTGTGAATCTTCCTTTATCAACATCAATCACGGTTTTTGTTGATTTCATGAATGGTCTCCCAAGTAGCAACAAAATAGACGCATCAGACCCGCTATCCATCTCCAATACACAGAAATCGACTGGAAATACTAGTTGATTAACCTGCATAAGAAAATCTTCAATAATACCTCTAGGGTATACATTAGTACGATCAACTAGTTGTAAAACAATTCCAGTTTCTTTCAATGGAACTAAATTCAAAGACTCATAAAGAGATGCACTTGTCCACTCCCCACAAAAAGTAGGCTCATTTTAACGGGCACCGTTGCGGTCATCCAACACCAGCTTCCCGGGAGGTCACCCATCCCTGGATTGCTCCAAGCACGAGCAAGCTTAACTGCAGATTTTTTTGCCAACTCTGAAGCCAACAATGCTGAAAAGTCCTCGGTGTTAGGAAAGAACAAACCATTACCTATATTCCATTCTATGAACCCTACATGCCAAATTGGGGTATTACAGTTTTTTTTTCTAAAAAACTATGTGGTTTTATTGGAATTTCATTTCTGATTTTTTGCAAAACATGCTTAGTGTGATTTGATTTTTACCCTACCTTTGAAGATGATGGCTCAAAAGGCATGGTTTAATCTGGGCCTGAGAAATACTAGTGAGTATGTTCGACTCCAGATTTGTCCATAAGCATGCTTATGCTTAAAATAGATGTACTAAATTTATAATGCAAATAAAAATAGTAAGAAATAAATGAAATAGGTATGTCTACTATATATTTCACAGGAAAGATAAATCTTTTGCCGGGACAAAGTCCCTGTTTCTATCGCCAAACTTTGAACACAAAACATCATCAAAATATATCTAGTGGTCACAACCCATATCGCGATGCAAATGCAAATGAAATTATATGATGCAAAGAAGGAAAATAAAGTGTTTAAATAAAGTGACATATAGTCCTACGTGGTTCAACTATGCCTACTCCATGGGGATATTGAGGTATGCTTTTACTACGAATTCGGGGAAGATTACAATCAAAATCAGAGATCAAGTGGTCCTAGAAACAAAGATTGAAGCTTACAATAATGTAAAAACTCTCTTCTTTATTCTATTATCGCTAATTTGTTCTTGCTATACTCTCTCTCTAGTTCTCCTCCAAATATTCCGAGCCTTTGTCCATTGGTGGAGTTGGGTATTATAAAGTTAACTGGTGGGACCATTCCCTTCTTAACTGTGATCCATCTTTGCTAGTTGTATAACACTTCAGTAATCATCGTGTACTCTATCCGCATAATGTTGGTGCGGGAAATTAATCCTTCTGCTGCTTTGGTGCGGCTTCAGAGAGACTGTGGCTGTGAGCTCAACTCCTCGTTCGACCAATCGTAATTTTTCACGTGCGTGGTTCCGATGCTCTGGTGGGGATAAATAAAGTTTTGCATGTGCGTCTTCGTTCCGCTCTTTTCATGCTCAACACGTGTTTCCTTCGCATTTAATGCTGTCAGTCACACTTTATCCCATACGCGAACAACTATCCTTCTTGTCTTGTCTTATCAACTATCAGAGGAACCAATCCTAACCATTGATCTTAAGGTTGTTTCAAAATGGATTAAAGTGCTTTAACTTTGATCCAATACATCGTGCGTATATCCTATTTGATCCTCCTAGCTTTGGATGATGTCATATGTTCAGTGAAAATTATGTACACACAGTATATTATTTTCTTACCTTTCCCAGTAAATTAAGTACACCCCATTAGCAATGTTGCAAAATCTGCCACTTCATTTACATTCAAAATTAAGCGATCTACTTCAAGCGAAGTTGTTGCCATATTGTCACGATTTTAACAAAATGTAATACCCAATCTTTAAGACCTTATATATTTCCGTCTGAACAAGTTCAATATTAGGTTCACGTATTTATGTTATTATGCTTTAGGAAAACAATATCGATGTTTAGGCAATTTTTGTTTTTGTTTTTTTTTCTGAAGCATTTTTTGATGTGTCAATTGTCCATCACTTGTTCCCCGTTTATTTGTTTTTTAAAATAAACTCCCCGATATTAAAAGAGCTTCATAAATGTGTGGTTAGAAGACACAGCTCAACAAGTTATCCTTGGAGATTTTGAGGCGATGATTAGGTAATTTCTCTATTGATTTGATCATCGAAATGATATGGCATAAAAGAGAGAATAAAAAGAAAAAAGTTATACTTGGATATAAGGTACCATAATCAGGTTACCAAACAGAACCTGATCATTACTAGAAAACCCAAACAACCACAATCATCAGCTAATCATCGATCAGCCAATTTTTGGAAACTCTTGCTACTAAGAGGTTCTTGGTATCGACCGAAACTCTAATTGAACCCTATTTTCACGGTATTGCAAGTCGACCACGGTTCCTTGCGAAACCATCAGTTAAACGGACCTTTTTGTTACAGTAAGCTTCAAACCATGCTGCATTGATAAAATTGTCATCATTCTATACTTAACAGGGTGATTTGGAATCAGATGAAAATTGAAGAATCTACATAAGATCGCAAGTGTCATTTTCATCTGTAGATACGCGGAGTCCTTCCCAAGACAAATCCTCGGTCCAGCCTGCACAAACAGAAGGCACATGTATCATGATGCATTTGCAGTTCTTCGTGTTGTCAAACAAATCAAGAAGATTTGATTTATTGGCTAATATCTGTACATTGAAAAAATTCTTACTTGAAATGCTGTGAATTTGAAAGGAGAAGCATTTTGAAAGAGTCCCTCCTGGTTAAACCATCTATCAGGGTTAAATGAAGCTGCATCTGATCCCCAGTTGTAAACCATCCTACCCATGGAGTAAGGCACATAAGTCACCATCCCTCCTGCTCTCAATTTGGTTCCATCTGGCAAAACATCATCCTTCGCTATGCCTTTTGGATCCTATATATGCATGTATGTAGATATGTTCTCTGGTAAGTACGTATGACCTGCATTCTCAGTTGATTGAAGTAAGAATTTTTTTGCATCTCTTAATGCCGTACCTGGGGGACAGCAGGGTATAAACGAAGTGTCTCAGTGATCGCTGCATGCAAGTATGATAATTTGCTTAGTGAATCGTAAGTCAGTAGACTTGCGAATTGTGCTAATCTTTCAGCGAAAGATATTGGGTCCTCAGGATCATAAGGAACCAAAGAAACTCTCTCTTCTTTTGCTTGGTCCTCTTCAAAATCCTTCAGGTAATAGTACAACTTATCTGCCACATGAGGATTCACAATCATCATGTATACGAACCAAGACAGTGTTGTTGCCGTTGTGTCACGCCCAGCAATTACGAAATTTAGAACAACATCTCTAAGGCTTTTGTCAGTTAAGTTGCTGTCTGGATTCTCACTCAACTCGACGAATCTCGACAATATATCATGCTTTATCTGATTAGATTGAGAAGGAATTAGTTGAGGTAATCATATATATATGGTCAACGTGAGTGTATGCCAAACACATTGGTTACTACGGAGTAGAATTCGATATAAAAACACATAGATTTGCTTACCTTACCATTCTTGTTGCTTGTTTTAGCTTCTTGTATTTCAGCTTTTCTTTTGTGAATCATACTGTATGTAAAATCATTAATGACTTTAATGCTTTGATCAAGCAACGCTTCAGACCCCACCTTAAGAAATCTTTTGATTCTCCATAAAGGGTCTATGAATCGAAGGGTAACAATGATATTTGCAGTATCGAAAGCTCGAGCGAAGTGATTATCAGGTAGTTCAGGAGCCAAAGTCCCTATTTCCACACCAAATCCCACTTTACATATGGAATCCAAAGTCATCCTCATCAATAGTTCCTGACATATATGAAGAAAACCTTCAACAAAATGTTCATGTATTATAATATGTTGTTCTTTTCATTATATATAAACTACGGAGTTACTATGACATACTGCATATATACCTGCATGTCAATTTCTTTGTTTCCAACCGATGCTTGGCATAAAATACTTGAGAGTTTCATTGCATACTCTCTGAAAACAACGGTACTGAAATCTCTCAAATTTTTAGAAGCAAACTCAAAACTAGAAGTTTTCCTTTGCTTCCTCCACATCTCTCCATCTGAATTAAAAATCCCATCTCCAAGCAATACTTCCATGTATGAATGATAAACTTCACCCTTCAATAAGATCATTAAACATTACAATTACTAATGACCAGTAAAATATATAATCAAGAGCTTACATGGTAATCTTACCTTTGGGTAGTTATTGAAGTTCGTTTTAAGAACATATTCCACATTTGCAGAATCGGCAATGTAAGTATAAGTGGTAAATGGCATAGGGACCTTTACTGTTTTCGACTCCGTTAATAAATTAGCTAACCAATCATGCATTCTATCATAATTCATTAGCTGTTCGATTGCTGCACCTACGAAAGGCCATGTTTTTGGGCCTTTGACATTTCTTTGCCTCCATCTGTGAAGGAAAATCGATGATACAGCCATACTAATGAGCACGGTAATCATTCCCATCTTGAAACCTTTTGAGGATGAAAAAATTGACGAAAACTCTAAATCTTCCATTGAACCTTAATGAGGATATAAGTTGAATGCTGTTAGATATTGATACAGACTGTTGAAGGTTGTTCGATACTTATAAAGGGTAAAGAGATAAGTATTAAGTAGCTAAAGACTTGGGTAATTGTTGAAAGGTGATGAATGTTAGCCTTATTTCTACTTAAAACAATCTTTGTATGTTAAACTAATAATACTTGAGAATGCATTCTTTCCTGTTTTGTTGCCATTCATGTATTTAATGTTTTTCACCTAATCTAGAAATAGATAAAGTTATATAGATGAAGTTTTGGCGATTGTTGCGGGGTTGGAATGGGCAAAAAATAGGGGATTCTTTAACATAAAACTGGTTTCTGATTCTTATAGCGCTGTGGCGGCATTTGAGTCAGCTAGGATTCCCAGGGTGCTGTTGTCTAAGTGGAGGAGAATTACAGAGTTTTATGATGAAAATACTTACGTATAGGGGAGGAGCCAGAAATCTGACAATGGTGAAGCAAAAAACGTTGTTAGGGGTGCAAGTGTTCAAAAATGGGCTGAAAACCCACTTTCTATAGAATTTTAGGCTTGGGAGTCAGTTGGACTAGGTGAGCAACTACACACCCATATTTACAGCCGGCTCTTTACGTACATCCGTATAGGTAGATCAACTTGTATGCTGACAATATGGCAAGAAGGAAAGCTATTGTGGGGACAGAAAATCATCTCACCACGTGTTCGTATCTCAACATATAAACACGAGAGAAACATATTTCAAGTGAACAACGAAACAATACTCAGTCAACATAGGGATCTCCATCTAGTACACAAGATTGAGACGCGTGGAAAGCACTAGCATAGAATCAACGACTAAGTTTCAATTAGACAACTGGGCATCTAATGCGCGAACAGAGCGGTCGTATCAACTGTCTGTTAGCTATCAGGACAAATGGAAAGATATTATTAGAGGAAGAGCGGAAGGACAACGACAGTTATGCGAGGTATATTAAACGAATCTACCAGCGAAGTGAATTGCTAGTAAAGCAAAGTTCATCTCCAAGTAAGTTACAGTAAGATCACCAAGCCGACTATGTCCGAAGTAAAATGTACTCAAAGCAAATTGTATCCAAGGATCTGTGAACCAACCCCTAAATTTATATTTTGCCTATAAATAGGCTTGTGAGTAACTGTAATAGTTAATGAATTTTGTAAGAGAGTAAGAGAGAGAACTACTATGAAAATCCATATGCACTCACTGTGCTTGTAATCATCATCATATCATAGTGAAACCCCTCCCGTGGACGTAGGTTTTAACACCGAACCACGTAAAACTCTTGTGTCATTATTGTGTGAATTTTGATCATAAGATCTAGGTGGAAGACACAAAAGTGAGCTTTAAGATTGTTCTTGGGTATGTTGTAGGACTTCCTGCAACTACATTTTGGCGCTAGAAAAGGGAGGTTGAGTAAAGGATTTATCCTACCTGTTATTTTAAAAATTTAAGAGGTTTCATAAGGGTTTGTTTTATTTTTTCATTTGCTTGCTTTTCTAAATATATTTATTTTTTATTAGATCTAGAGTTTTATAACTTCATACGTAAAAAAAAAATATTAGATCTGAGTTTCTAAGAGCAAGTCTCTATGAAAGCAGTAAACTAAGAAGGAGAGATTCATAATATTTGAGGTTTTTTCAAAGCACAGATCATAGTTTTGAGTAACAATTTTCTAAAATCTTGAATTTTTGAGCTTCACAAGAAAATATAGGAAAGGGATTTTGGCTTTTAAAATGATTTTAAAACAAGATTTTCAGTTTTTCGACAAGTCTACATCAAAAATATTTTATTCTCGAAAAAATATTACTTCTAGTGGTTAAATCATAAACGGGTAGGTAATCTTTTCGAGATCTACCTAGGATCTACTGCAAAAATCATTGGTTTAGGTTAAACATTTTGTATTGTTAGGCGGCTGTCAGATCTAGGGTTTATAAACTTAGTCTTTTTATTCACAATCATTGGATCCAAATTCAATATCGTGAATTATGGGGGCCACTAATAGGAACTCGTTAAAGGAGTACAAAAATATCATTTTTATTGTGCAGAAACTCGAGTGAGCTGCGATGGCGTCAAAAGCATATAGAGAAGTCCAAAGGAAAAGTAAGAGGGTGAAGAGTAACAACGTAGCAAATCCAAGTAAAGATTGTCAAGTGGATGAGACGGATGGAAGGGCTCAGGATGAGGAAAGAAGAGCGATCCCTGAGCGAAGTGTATTTCTACAAAACGTTAAGGAAGAAGAAATGAGAATGGAATCTCACATGTCGAGCGATGGAGATCAATCTGATGTTGAGAAAGAGTTAACAATGGAAGAAATGAAAGCTAAATTCACCAAAATCAGAGAGGCGAAGAAAATATTAACCCAGGATCGAGAGATGCTACGAAAGAAAAATCTAGAGCTTGAAGAACGAAATTAGAAATTACAGGAAAGGGTTCCTAAAAAGTCGGACTCATCAGTAGCGTATACGCACAAGTACCGAGATCCAAATAAGAGGCGAAGAGGAAATCATGGGGATAGCGAGGAAGAAGGTGATGCGAGAAAACGTCAAGAAGAAAAGGAACATCAGTTGAAGAGGGCCAAGGAAACATATGTCAATCATGAAGTAATGAAAGAATTAAAACATAAGAGAGCCATGATTCAAGGTTTCCAGAACAATGGCAAGGGACAACAGTTGACGGATGTATTAGAAGAAGCTAAACGGTCACCTTTCAGTGTGGATATTTTATACGCAGCTCTGCCGCCTAAATGCACAATGCTAATTTTTGGAAGTATTTATTGAACTGGGAACCCAATACAACGTATTAAGGAATTTCAATGATCGTTGCTACAATAGGAACACAAAGATGAAGTGATGTGCAAGTACTTTCTGTCAATTTTAAAAGGCGAGGCATTGGCATGGTTTGACGCTCTTCCTGAATATTCAATCACATCATTTCGAGAGTTGGAAAAAGTGTTTCTCGCAACCTATATACACAACAATATGCTGAGGCCTGGAGTTGAAAAATTATTTAGCTTGAAGCGAAGAACAGACAAAAGTCTACGAAGACCAGTAAATAGAAGGAGGACCTTGTGTAGTGAGGTTATGGGCCATGAGTCTGAAACAAACTTGGTTCGAGGGTTCGTAAATGCATTTTTCCCGACTGATCTTCTATACATGGCCATATTCAAACACAAGAACACGTTATCCTTACAAGAACTTCGGGAATTTCAAGAAGAGTATATAGCTTTGTAAGAAATACAGAGGGAGACAGCTTCGTAACCTGTGATAACGAAGGAAACCACCTTTCGAAACCCAACGAATACTCATCGAATCACAAATGCAATAAGTGATGTACCGCAAGTAGATTACAGGGACATCTACCGGGAAGAGTAACGACGAGCACCTCAACAAAATATGCGGTCAGGAAGAGACCGGACGAGCAATGATGTCGGTAGTCTCCAGAAACAGTGGGAAACTGACTCTCGCCGAGGCAGATTCGATGAGCAAAGATTTGGTGCGTGAAGACCAAATGCCCCTAGATTCGAAGACCTGAGGCTACCAAAGTTCAGTGCACCATTGTCCACAATCTTATGACATATTGAAAGGACAGAATCTGTAAGTATTTCGTATCCACACAATAGAGGGGTGGAACCACCCCCTCCAGATATATTAATCAATTTTATGAATATCATCAATTTCATGGCCATACTACTGACAATTGTAGGAATGTGCAAATGCTAGTATTACGGTTGATAGAACAGAGAAAACTTCAAGATTTCTTGGGAAATCTTCCATCCCCACCACCATTACGAGCGGACCCAGAGGTGCCACGAGTGCATAGAATTGAGATTGAGCGTGGAACCAATTTCTTGCGATGCAATTCAATTCATTTGGCGAGGAATGAGGCGAACATCCACAACAACATCATGGGCAGGTTGCATAAGCGAGACCGCTATGGAAAGAAGATCTTTAGTGTTGAGAAAGCCCATCCCTTAGAGAAATATGGCGCAACCAATCGTATTATCAGTATCTGAAGCACCTGAGAATAGGAAATCGTATACGGATCCTCTGGTGGTCACTTTGAAGATGAAAAAATAGGCAGTGGACAAAGTCTTGGTGGATACCAGAATCTCAGTGGACATCCTTTTATACAGTACGTTCAAGCGAATGAACTTCCCAAATTTTATACTCATCCCGTCAACCTACAACATTTACGGATTTAACGGAGCACCCTGAAGGACAAAGCGGGAGTTCACCTTGGTAGTATATCTTAGAAAATTGGAAACTATAACTACTTTCTGTGTAGTTGATGTTGAGTCACACTATATTGCGATCGTTGGGAGACCATGGGTTCATGGAATCAAAGGAATAGCCTCCATTTCTCACCAATGTCTGCGTTTTCGAACACCAGATGGGGTGGATGAAGTAAAAGGAGATCCTAATGAAGCAAAGTATTACAATGAAGTGGATGTTCGCCAATATGAGGAACAAGCTGACAAGGTCAATGAAGAAAAAAAGTTAAATAAGAAGCAAGCTAAAGAGAGCAAGAAGGAGCAAGAAATGCAGGTGTACGAAGTGAATGCGACAAAGGAAATGGACTTCCAAGCGAAGATATAATAAGGAAGGCTCGTCAACATAGGGCCCAACTCCCCTAGGAGAGCAATGATGAACTTCACGGCAGCAGAACTTACTCGAGATGTAAGCTTGGGATCTGAAGAAGAGCCAAAAGTGGTCAAGAAGAGCGAGGGAGAAGGGTTGGAAAATTTATTGAAAGAGTATGTCAACGTATTAGCATGGAAGATGGAGGATATTCCATGAATAGATCATTTGGTAGCTTGCCATAGGTTGGACATCGACCCAAAGACAAATTCTTTTAAAAAAATAATCAAGAAAGTAGTGACAGTCTATCACGAAGCAATTGAATTAGAACTAAAAAGAATGAGCGAGGAAGGAATTATCAGGCCGGCGAAATATCCATAGTGGATCGCAAACATGGTAATTATTCCGAAGAAAAATAAATGAATAAGAATTTGTATTGATTTCAGTGACTTAAACAATGCTTGCCCAAAAGATAGTTTTCCTCTGCCAGATATATCTCAAATGGTTGAATCATCGACATGATACGAAACCCTCTCACTCATGGAAGGATACTCAGGTTATAATCAAATACCACTCGCCGAGGAAGATAAGGAGCATACTTCTTTCTTTACTCCAAGAGGGTTATACTGTTACACAAGAATGCCTTTGGGTTGAAGAATGTAGGGGCTACTTACCAATGAATGTAGAGAAATTATTTGCTCAATGGGTGCATTCCACATTGGAAGTATCCGTAGACGATATGTTGGTACAAGAATGGGATAGAAGTTGATCCAGCAAAGGTACAAGAAATCAGGGACATGCCATCACCAGAAATATTGAAGGACGTGCAAAAGTTTAATGGGCATCTCACAGCTTTGGGAATATTCATTGCTAGATATTTGGATAAATGCAAGCCATTTTTTGATACATTAAAGAAAGAAGCGAAATTCACATGGACATAGGATTGTGAACATGCACTTCAAAACATTAAAGAATATTTGACGAAGTTGTCAGTGTTGTAAAGAACTGAACTAGGGGAGCAACTCTTAGTATATATCACATCAACCTCGGATGCTATCAGCGTAGTATTGATCTGAACGGAGGAAGGTGTCGAAAAACCCGTATATAACATCAGCAAAATACTTGAATCATCAGAAAGAAACTATACGAAGATCGAGCAGTTGATATTGGCATTGGTATATGCGACTCAAAAGCTACGAACTTACTTCAAGGTTCGTCCCATCAAAGTAATGATGAAGACACATATCGAATCAGTACTAAAAATTTCTCAGCGAGTAGGAAGAGTGTCAAAGTGGAACGCTCAAATAGAACAATTTGGTGTGGAATATGGAATATTGACATCTGCCAAATCTCAAGTTATTGCTGATTTTCTGGTCGATTTTCCTTTAGAAGAAGATGAAGATGTAGAAGAAATACTAAATATGGAGGAAGATCTCACAGATCCCAAAGATTTTCTTAAAGAAGATCATCCGAGTAAATGGGATATATGCTGAGGGGTCCTCAAACAACGAAGGAAGAGTAATTCGCATAGTATTTACTTTGCCAGGAGGTACGAGAATTGTCCGATCATTTCGGCTAGAACTTTCGGCAATTAATAATGAGACTGAATATGAATCAGTGATACAAGCGCTCAGATTGGAAATTGAAATGAAATAAGATGACATCAGGCTTACAAATGACTCATAATTGGTGGTTAGGCAGATAGAAAGAAGATATCAAACATTTGACCCCTCTCTGTTAAGATATCGAAAAGGGCCAAGGCATTATGCGTCTCAGATTTCAAATATCAAGTGGCGACACATCTTCCAAAAGGATAATAGATTGGGAGATAGATTGACTTTCGTCTCATCAATGATGAGTTATCCCGAGACTACTTCGGTGCAAGTAGAATAGTTACGATATCCGTCAGAAGAACAAGTGGTAGGAAGTATGGAGGCATTAGCAATAAATATGGGTGACGATAAAGGAGTGTATGATTGGCGTATCCCCATTCATGAATACCTGAGCAAAGGAAAATTGCCCCGAGATAGGTTGCAAGCTAACAAAATCAGAAGTAAGTCCACGAACTATCAGCTACGCAAAGGCATTTTGTATCGTCAGTCTTTTCATGAGTCATTGCTGCGATGCTTATCTAAAGAAGAAGGGATGGAAATTTTGAGATATATACACTATGGATATGTGGGAAATCATAGTGGCACAATATCATTGGCACAAAAGGCAAAAGATCAAGGATACTTTTGGCCCTATATGCATGATGATGCAAAGGAAGTAACCCAGAGATGCGAAGCTTGTTAGATATTTGATAAAAAGATTCATGCTCCAGCGACAACTTTGAATTTGGTGATTAGCCCATAACCATTTAGAGAAGTATTTGAGCGTAGCTACATAATTCTACACCAAATGGATAGAGACGAAACCATTAAAAAACATTGGGGATTAAGATGTGTTTTCTTTTCTGTTTGAGCATATTATTTGCAGGTTTGGCATACCAGCAGAAATTTTCTCGGAAAATAGGAACCAATTCGAAGGGGAAAGCATCGCTATGTTGTTCAATGCATTCAAGATTCAACAAGGAAAGTTAACCCCGATATATCCAGAAAGTAATGGACAAGCTGAGGCAACAAAAAAAACTATTGCACACAATTTGAAGAAAAAGTTGGATGGAAAACATAAGGAATGGTGCGAAGAATCGCATAATGTGCTATGGGAATACAGAACAACCCAGCAAAGTGCAACATTGATATCTCCATTCCATTTGACGTACAGGGTAGAAGTGGTCCTTCCCACGGAAGTCATGATACCGACAACAAAAAGAGAGGCATGGATTAAGAATCTCACTTCAGATTTAATATTATCTAAGTTGGATGATTTGGAGGAGAATCGAGAAAGAGCATCACAGCACATGGAAAATACAGGAGACTTGCGAGGGAATATAATAAGAAAGTCAGAATTCGAGATGACGAGCCTGGTGAGATGGTCTTGCAAGAAATACCGACGTATCAAAAGGGACCCTGAGGAAAGCTAGCACATCCATGGGAAGGACCATACATTGTGAAGTGAATTGTTGGTAGTGGAGCGTACGAGTTGCTGGATCATGAAGGACAGAAGTTGGACCACCCGTGGAATCCTAAGTACATCAAAATATATTATCCGTAAAGCTGATTACGAAAACTATCGAAGAACGTACGATGGTACACTTAAAACAAGTGCATTAATAATTTATAAAACCTACATTACAGACTGAACCCCACATGATGTGATCTGAAAGCTGTCTATGAGGCAAAGGAAGTCAAAACATAAGACCTACAATACGCCTAAGAAGCAAGTGGCAAACTTATAAGACATGTGACACATTATGTGGTGAGCAGCTTCTAGGATCTTTCGCCTAAAAAGGTAAGAGGCACGTTGAGTAATACCTATAAGGGGAAGTTAAGACCTCATTAGGAGGCCGATAAGTCCTATCCTCCTAAAGGAAAAAGGCATTTAAGACCAAAATTTCGTTAAATATCGTCGGATTGTGGTTCGCCGCTTATCGCCGCATGGTGAAAGACATTAGGAAGGAGGTATAAACTATGCAATAGGCGCCGAGGTACACAGTTGAGGCATGGGTTCCCGGCACGTTTAAAGTGGGACCAGCCATTTCCATATGGCCAAGTCCTTGATAGTTTATGTCTGGTCCCCAAGACACCCCTCCTAGGGTGTGGACCTCGTACACTAAGCAAAATATACGAAGGAATAAGGGGTCCATGAAAACAAACTGGTTTTTGTATAACAGGATGGGAGGATCTAGGGCTAACCCCCAGAAGTAAGCGTCCTTGAACGGGTAGCCAGGGAGAATATAAAGGGATGACACTCTTCTCTAGCTAGCTGAAGTAGCCTGATAAGACGAAGTTTGAGTGACTATTGCTCATGGGAGTATTTAGGCTCGCTTACTTCACTGACAAAGTCAATGGCCATCAAGAATGCACCGCTTCGTATAAAAATGTGCGAGAATTAAGACTCGCGAGATTATGCAAATTTTTGATCTAAAGCATTGAAGTAAACAAAAATTGGAAACATATCATTTTGATTAAATTTTAAACATGGACGATTTAAGAAAAAAAGTATATATTCATTAACTAGAATTTGTCATCTTACTGGTAAAAATTTAATGATTGTCAGCTCAGGCTACAACAAAGAAAACAATTGTATAAAAAGACAATAGAGGATCTAGGCTTGGAGATCTTCATCTTTATTTTCTGGAGATTTTCTTTCGAAAGATCCTTCATTGGCAGTTTTCTTCGAGGTTTGTTCTTGTCGAGGAATATCTTCGCTGATATCTCCTTTTGGATTAACCTCTTCTTCGCCGACAGCTTCTTCGCCATCTTCTTAGGTCTGTTCCTCGCTGTCTTATTCTTCTCCTTTCTTCGTCAGAAGTGATCTCAGGAAATTTCAAGACAACTCGGCGGGCCTTAAGCCTATCACAAAGATTATCGGCGAACTTCTGATAAACACTGTTCGATGATGCTTGGTAACCTTTTTTCAGCTGCTTGAAGGCATCCTTCTAAGTTGCCTCAAATTGATCTCATTTTGTATCAAGCTTCTTATATTTCACCAAAAGATCCGCAAACTTCTGGGTTTCGGCATCCTTGTCAGCTTGAGTCCTTTCCAAATCTTGATGAGCTTGATCTAGCTCCTGGCGAATTTGTTTTAGCTCTTCTCCTTTTTGTCTCTCCGAATTTGCAAAGAAAAAAAAAGTGATTAGCCAAGAATCCAGAGCAATCAGAGGAAACAAGAAGCTAAAATTGGCCTTCTAAAATAACCTTCTTTCTGAGAGATAACAACTTTTAAGGTTTCCTCAACATCTTCCTTTTTACTTGTTAGCTCAGCAACCTTGCACCGGGTGTTAGTCAACTGATCCATGGCCTTTTCCGAAATATTGTCAAATTGTGCCTGGTATAGGGCAATTATTATATCCTTCTCCTTCATCTGAATATCATATTTTGCACTGTCTGTTAATACCATATCATTGGTCTTTATGATTTATGAGTTCTACAGGAAAACCTGGCGCAAATCTAATTTAACCTTCTCAAGATCCTTCTGCAATTGTTCGTGATCCGTTTGCAGCTTGTTGAAATCAGTTCGTACAGTGCGAAGATCTTTTTGGGATGTACGAAGATTATTCTGCATGGTGCAGAGATCCTTCACAACAGTGCGAAGCTTTTCCCCAGTAATATCCTTCCTTGCAAGGAACTTTTTCTTCTCATCTCGCAGGGATTCGAGTTTGCCTTCAAGTTTTGTATTTCGGCGAGTCAGTTCCATATTATTATCTTCATGATAAAAATTTATCTCATCTAAGCTCTGAAGCTCGTAAAATATTTTATCTACGCGATGACCCATTCCAACATCATTCTCTAACTCAAAGGGCAAAAACTCAATTCGATGTCTTTATTCTCTATGTTGCTCGCGTAAAACCTCAATTTCTAGATTGCTTTGTTCGGAAGCTCTTTGACGAACTTGACAACATTCTTCGGAGCAGAACACGCCTAAGTATCAACTAGCGAAGAACAAAAGAATGAAAAGACTAAAATATAAGGAGATGTAGTGAATCATACCACGAAGTTTCTCGACTCGTTTCCTCTGAGAATTTGCAGCATCCTTCTCGGAATCCAATTCCGCTTGCATCATTCCCTTATCTTTTTTCAGCTGCGAAACCTCCTTTTCAAGCCTTATGCAGTCCATCTGTGACTGACAAGCCTCTTCTAGTGAAGCAACCTTAAGATTATATTCCTTCACAACAAATATGCACTAAGCAAAAAATGGCGAATGAAAAGAGAAATCAAAGAAGTAATGGAGATTACCAATGTCAGTAGACCAGCTTGCTAAGATCGAGTCAAGGAGGAAGATACTTGACGTTTCGCTTCTGAGCCAAGCAAAGAAAAGGATTAAAACAGCAATACCATCATCGTATTGCAGACTTGCGAAGGGATATCCACTACCACTCCCTCTTTTATAGATTTGAACATTTGAATCCAAGTGTTCACCTCGCAAGAACACTTGTCTTGGAGAGTCTCCAGCGTAGACAACTCAGTCTGTTCTTTAGCTTCTTTTTTAGATCCCTGTGAAGACCCTTCCCAGTATTAGATATCTTTGCAGCATCGTATTTGTACTGAGGCACCTCTATTACCGAAAGAATTTCGGAGACAGGCTTCATAGGGACTACATCGCCAATTATTGGAGAAACCATTGAATTTTCATTCTTTTCCTTCACAAGGACCTCTTCTTTGGAGGCCTTATTTTCGACCTCCAGAATAGGAATGGTGTATTCCTTGGCCTGAGTGTCAACCACCTCGGTGGTTTTCAGCGAAGCAGAAACCTCCAAATCCTCATGTACTATCATGGGCACCTCAAGAGTGGTGTGAGTCTTCGCATAGTGACGAGGATTTTTGTTCGGAAGACTAGCCTTTACCTCACCAGAATCCATCTTCGCAACAAAAACTCGTCGGTGTCAGGTAAAGAACAGAGGCAATAAAGGGAAATGCAATAACGAGAAAATATGTTTTTTACCTTCCTAGGCTCCAAAGATGAACGCTTGCGAGATTTAGGCCTTATCTCATTGGCAGCAACAACATCCTGAAGCCACGAAAATTAGTGTTGAAGAAAGCAAACGAGAAAATAACAGAGCAAAAGAAGAAAAAGAATACCTCATGAGTTCTATCGGACCATCCAAAGGTCCACAGTTCGTATTGAGGGAACTCTTGATGATTTCCTAATGGACCCTGACGAGGAACACCATCCGAGTGTCTGCCCCAAACCCAGACACCTTTAAAAATAGAGGATACTTCATCCAGTTCTCGTCGCTGGACAGGCGAAGGAACTGGTTGGTTTTGTTTATCTTCGGATCAAGATCGGGAAGAAGGAGTTTCTTATCATCAGAGATATCTTCCTAGTTGAAGCGAATAGCCCATCTTTCAGCTCGACGATCAAACCGATTCTGGATATATTTTGATAGAAGTATGTTCGCAGTGTTATCGGAGGGAGTGAGTGGGAAATTTTTACTGGGGATGGTCAAATAGCCCTGCGAACGAGCTACGAACTTATTGACCAAACGGATAGCATTACCGCTCAGTTAAAATACAACTCATGAGGCAACACACGAGTCATAACCTCGTAGAACAAGTTATTTACACTTTTGTAGAGAGGAAATTGCAGACCATCCTGCAGTTGACCTAAAAAAATTATAAACCTATTGGCATTCCAATATTTTTCCTTAATCATCTTCAAAGTATGGTTAACTCCTGAGCCAGATCCGTCGGGAATGGTTAATCTAAGACCTCGTGGATGAAGTTCGGCATTGAATTCAACGACATTTTTTGTTCGCAAAGATCTGAAAATCAAAAAAAAAAGTAGGTTAACTCAGAAGATAAAAAGTTAGAAGAATAATGGAGAAAACTTTACCCAACAGTAGGAATCCGTGAAGAAGAAGCATCTTGATTGGCGGCCATCTTTATGAAGGAAGGGGATTTGGAGAAATAAGGTTCTGGAACTAAGTCAGAGAGAGGAAGAATCACAGAAATAATGTTGGAAGTAAAGAAGATGAAGTTAATGGCGGACTGCAGGTCTTAGGGCTGCACAGGAACCGACCCGAAAAACCGCACCCGCCCGAACCCGCTAAAACCGTGGGTTTTAAAACCGAACCCGCCCGCTACGGGTTGGTATACGGTTTTGAAAACTCAAAACCCGGTCACCACGGGTCGGTTTACGGGTTTAAGGTAGAACCCGCCCGACCCCGCCCGTTTAAACCGTCAAATATGGACCGTTGATGAGATCAATCTTGACCGTCCATAAAAACTAAACACATTACACAATTTACACTACGCTGCTACGCATGACCTAATGGTCCTAATCTAATCTCTAGCAGAACAGAAGCAGTCTTCACTTCGTGAGTTCGTTCTTCAATCTTCACTGAATCACTGTGAAGTGTGAACCCATCTTCTCCGCCTTCCTCTCAAGGCTCTCATCCAGGTAATGATAAATTGCCCTTCTCTGCCATTCTTTCGTTTTTGATTATCAACAGCATCAAACCTCCATTGATGATTTAGTGAACTACAACAGTAAACATATCTCATTTGGAATCTTCAATTCAATCGATTTGAAAACATGGGTTTGTTGTATTTCGTTTTAATTTTATGATTATCAATTCAAATTGTCCAAATTGATCAATTAGGATAAAAATATGAAGAACTAGGGTTAACTAGTCTTGCATTTCCCCTGATTATGCATTTGTCTGTTCCTCCTAATTTCCATCTCTTCAATTTAAGTTTTAAAAGACAATATCTACACCAACAGGTAAACATTCAAATCACTTTCGATTAGTAATTTTTATTAGTATTGATTTCATTATTCAAAAATTGATCTGTTTCTTCTGATACTAGACTGCAATTTTACAGAGACCTTGAATTTTGTTTTCTCTGTTCTGATTAGTGATTGAATTTTGTGTACATTTATCTTTGAAATTGTTTACTTAAACTGAGAAAGAGTGCTCAGATCATGTACATGATGACTTCATAGACTTGTACCAATTGCAGATATGACAGTGAGTCTGTGACTACTGATTAGTAACATAATAGGACAGGGATATCATATATACTTGCTCTGATACTTAGTTAGGTGTGTGAGTTATTTGATACAATCAGATATCAGTTGTATTTAAAGTCACCACATGTAATGTAAAGAGAAGTTTAATAGATGAGATGAGATCATAGAGAGTCTTGCTACATAAGTATGAGTAATGGCTTAAGTTTGATTCTCTCTAGCTAGAACTGTTACAGTTGTTGTTCGAGAGTTTACTAAGTTTTACCTCATTGTTTATCAAAGTTTCTCCATTCTTTTTACAGGGAAAGGCAAAGCCAGTGATATTAGCCATTTTTTACTTCTTTCAGCTGAACCCACAAAATTCAAAGAACTAATCAGTGATCAGGGATGAAATAAACCCTGTTACAAGCACAAAATGAGAAGAAAAAACCAACTGGGCAAGTTAATGATAGCTAACATAGACTTGACTTCATAGGAAGAGAATTGATTAGATAGTACTGTATGATGGGTAATGAAATGATAGTACTACTTTTAGTTGTTGACCTGTGCATGCCTGAGTAGTTTTATGTTTGGTTCTCCTTATTATGCAATAAGTTGTTATGATCAATTCTTATGTAGTGTCATTAGATAGGTGAGTTTTCATACAGCTGTGTTCGATTTGTAGTACCTATGAAGCACGTCATTATTGTTCTAAGTTAACACATATTCTAATAATATTTTTTTTATCTATCATTTATATTTTTACATTTTCATTATAGAATTTATGGAAAGTGAAAGAAACAAAAACTAAGGTTGAAATTTAACACTAACACTATCATGCAACATATTCCTGGATCGTTGACTTCCAATATGTTGCATGGTAAAAGAAAGAAACAAAAACTAAGGTTGAAATTTTGAAACTCCTGCTACTAAAAGTACATACAGCTTTAAAGAAATTACATTTTTTTTTCGGTTTTATACTTTGTAGACTGACGTTGTTTGCCTGTTTGTGTTTTTTTTTGTTTCTTAGGAGGCTTAATGGGTGATTCATCAACTCAATCTCTATCTGTAACTAGCAAAATGTCAAGTACACCTGCATCTATACCTGAAATTCAAAATGAATCTACTAGTGGGGCACCTGAAAATCAAATTACATTTCAAACTAGTTCCGAAGATGTAGCCCCAGTTGCAAATGCAGAAAACAAGAAGTCAAGATCCTTTTCTGGTGTATGGGTGAAGGACTTTACAAGACTTGATCCTAAGACTGCACAATGTAATCATTGTAAAAATAAGTTCTCTGCACCGGCTAAGAATGGGACTTCTAGCTTGAGGGGTCATGCAGAAAGATGTTCTAAGAATCCTGATAGGAAGAAGGAACAGAAAAGTCTCATGTTTCCCCCTCCAAAACCAGGTGAAAATTCTAAACTAGTTGCTTCCTTTTATAGTTATGATAGATGCAGAAGAAGATTAGTAGAATTTATAATTAAGGAAGAGTTACCATTTAGATTGGTTGAATCAGAAGGTTTAAGGGCCTTGCTTCAAGAGCTTGAACCAAGATTCAAATGCCCTGGTCGGATGACAATTTACAGAGACCTTTTAACCATCTATAAAGAAGAGAAAGAAATGTTGAAGAAGTATTTCAAGGAAAGCAAGCAGAGAGTTTCACTCACAACTGACACATGGACATCACCGAACAATTTTAACTACATTTGTGTTACAGTTCATTATGTGGATCAAAATTGGAAGTTGACAAAGAGAATTATTATGTTTTGCTTAGTTAAGGGTCATTCTGGTAAAGCAATTGGTCGGATGTTAGAGAAATGTTTGATTAGTTGGGAACTTGAGGATGTTTTTGCGGTGACACTTGACAATGTTAATGCTCATACCGTTGCAATTGATCACTTAAGGACAACTGTGGTTGGTTGGACAGGTGCAGTCGAAAGAGCAGCGTACTTGCATGTAAGACTATTAATTTATATAGATGATTTAATTTGTAATACATCAACTGCAATTTGAAATTGCCAATTTCTAATATTATTTAACTTTTCATTCTTAACAGGTAAGATGTGCTGCCCATGTTCTTGCTCTTGTTGTAAAAGATGCAATACTTACATACAACAAGTCGATTAAGAGGATCAGGTCAGTGATTAAGTATGTTTGTAGCTCTCCTTCTAGGTTGGCTAAATTTAGATACTATGCTTCTTTAGAAAAGGTTGAATGCAAGAAAGGCTTGGTCTTAGATGTCAAAACTAGGTGGAATAGCACATATCTTATGTTAGATGCTGCAGAGAAGTATGAAAGGGCTTTTAATAGGTTAGCAAAGGATGATAAAGAATTTCGAAAGAGATACATTTTTCCAGAAGATAAATTTGATGTTTTGCCTGATATTAGTAGTTTTGAATCTTTTGAAATAAATGCAAATGACATTGAAGTTTTATCTTCTAGTTCTGAATCTTGTTCTGAATCTGATAATGAAATTGAGAATACTAATGCAAGAGGCAAGAAGCAGAATCAGAAAAAAAAGAAGCCTAAGCAGCATGCTCCATACTCTGAAGATTGGTCGTATGCCAGAGGTCTTGTAAAGTGTTTGAAGGTATTTTTTGATTCCACTGTAAAATTTAGTGCTTCATCACAAGTTACAACACATAATTTCTTATGGCAATTGACAATCATCCATGAATAATTAGTTGCTTTTAGAGATTATCGAACGCAAGATTCTTACATTACACGCATGGCTGCTCTCATGTTTAGAAAGTACAATAAGTATTGGGATAGGTATGAAGATATGAATTCTGCCATGTTTTTTGCCCGGGTGCTTGATCCAAGATCGAAAGAAAGTGGATTAGAGTTTGTGTTTGAATGCTTGTATGAGAAAAATTATGACAAGATTAATAGTACTATGATAACTGTGAAACAAGAACTTGTGAGACTCTTTGAAGAATATAAGTCTGTTTATTCAATTATTGAGGACGGGTCAACTATCGGGTGTACTAGTAGTATAGATGACACTACAGTTGGTATAGATGATTCAATTGAGGCTATACTTGAGTCAAGGGCGAAAAGACATAGGAAAAACCCATCTGTTGAGGTGAACTCAGAGCTAGATAGGTATTTGATGGATGATTGTGTATCAAGTGATCCCAATTTTGACATATTGGCTTGGTGGAAAGCCAATAGTACAAAGTATAAGATTCTCTCACACATGGCGAAGGATATACTAGCTATACCCGTGTCTTCAGTTGCGTCTGAATCAGCTTTTAGTACAGGAAAGCGTGTGCTTAGTCCATGGAGAAGCTCTTTATCTCCTAGGACAGTTGAGGCATTGCTCTGTACGCAAAGCTGGTTGGAAAAGCCCATTGCTCTTGATTTTCTATGTGACTATGTACCGGATGATAGCTTCAGCATTGAGGAAGGTATGAAAAAAATTATGTACTGCTTTTTTGTTCTTCAATCGTTTGCATATTTGTTAAGTGTTAACATACCTTTTATTTCCGGTTCTTGCAGAGTTGTTGGGTCCCATGACAGAGATCTTTGATCCTTGATCTATGATTGAAAAAGGGAGGGGGATTTAAGTGACTCAATCATACATATCCGCGAGTGCATCTTTGAACTTTGATCCTATCTGTTTTGAATTCCATTTTAACTTAAGTGACTTTGTATGTTTTTTTTAATGTCAGTTTGAACTTCATTTTATGAGAGTTACTCATGGTAATATTGTTTGTTTTTGTTGTTGTTGTCTTAAATTTTATAATACTGCTTTTTTTCTTCTTTTTTTCATGTTTTTTTTTCTTTTTTAGTGGCTGTTTTGTTATTTTTTGTTGTCTGCACGGGTTAACCCGCTCAAAAACCGAACCCGCCCGACCCGCTGCGGGTTAAAACCGACCCGACCCGCCCGAGGACGGGTTGGTATACGGTTTTGATTATCAAAACCCGCCTGTGGACGGGTTGGTAGTTGGTTTTACCCTAAAACCGACCCGCCCGCCCGTTGTGCAGCCCTAGCAGGTAGGAAAGTTATGAGGGGAATAAAAGTTAATGAAGAAGAGAACTGTTCCAAGAGATATTTATACAGAGTAACCGGCTGAAAAGGTGGGAAAAAAGCAATTGGTTGGACGTGTCGGTCATAAAGTGCAAAATTGAAGTCATGGCGGTGGTTTCCCGAAAATTCTAAAAACGTAGCGATAGTTAAAACCTTTTCGAATTCTCTTCCCATCCTACCCTCGTTCGGATGACAAGAGAAGAGGCAAAATATGGGGACAGAAAATTATCTCGCCACGTGTTCGCATCTCAACACATAAACACGAGAGAAACATATTTCAAGTGAACATCGAAGCAATACTCAGTCAACATAAGGATCTCCGTCAGTACACAAGATTGAGACGCGAGGAAATCACTACCAGAGAATCAACGACTAAGTTTGAATTAGACAGCTGGGCATTTAATGCGCGAACTGATCGGTCATATCAACTGTCTGTTAGCTATCAGAACAAATGGCAAAATATTATTAGAAGAAAAGTGGAAGGACAACGACAGTTATAGCGAGGCCTATTGAACAAATATACCAACAAAGTGAAATGCTAGCGAGCAAAGTTCATCTCCAAGTAAGTTACAGTAAGATCACCTCGGCGAAGACGACTATGTCCGAAGTAAAATGTACTCAAAGCAAATTGTATCCAAGGACCTGTGAACCAAACCCTAATTTTATATTTTTCTTATAAATAGGCATGTGAGTAACTGTAATAGGGTTGATGAATTCTGTAAGAGAGTAAGAGAGAGAACTACTGTGAAAATACATAGGCAATCATATGTGCTTGTCATCATCATCATATCATAGTGAAACCCCTTCCGTGGACGTAGGTTTTAACACTGAACCACGTAAATCTCTTGTGTTCATTGTTTGTTCATTATTGTGTGAGTTTTGATCATAAGATCTAGATGGAAGACACAAAAGAGAGTTTTAAGATTGTTCTTGGTGTGTTGTGGGACTTCCTTCAACTATAGCTATGTTTCAAGGATCGTACTTCTTTGATCCGACCAAGAACACACTATTTAGAAGTTTTTGATGATGTTATTAGAAGAGAAACAAAAAAATCAAGCTTTGACGTAATTGAAAGAGAAAAACAATCACCACTATTTATAAGGGGTTTGCATATCCTTGAGATGTTTGTTCATCAACAACAGGGCATGCTACTTAGTTAGCAGTTTATTTGGTCTAAGAGGTTATCTACCTGTCCTGGGCAGTCCTTAATACTGGATTTCTTACCAGCTTACCATGAATCCACTGATTTCTGCCGCTTCCGTTTTATTGATGCTGGATTGGCCGTAGGGCTTGCTTCTATTGGATTGATTTTATTATGGAACATACATATCAATATGTATGGATCATACCTTTCGTTCCACACACCTTCAATAGGCATCAATGATGGGGAAAGGTCGTGCTTGTTCTAATTCAAAGTAAATTTGAGATAGGTTTCCAGATTATTCCAAAAAAATTATATTGGTCGTTGTCTTGTGATGCGTCAAAAAACCGACTTTGTTTTACCGCAAGCGCACAGTGTCGAAAGATGTAGACAATAGCAAATACGGTTCGTTCCCACGAGGAGTAAGAATCACCTCTACTAACTAATACAAGTAATTGTCGAGTCTAAGAATGTTTCAAATAAAAAAATTTAATTTTGTGATAAAGAATTAAGCTAACGAATGAATGAATCAAAAGCGATTTAACGAAGATTGAAATCAAAAGTAAGAAAGTATTAAGGTTTCGGGAGTTGTAGATTAGGGGTTATTTGCATTCATCACAAAGGGTATCATTAAAACTCGTCCATGAAAAATATTTCGTTTAAAAATCGTAGATAAAAGTTATAAAAAAGAATTGTTTATTCTCAACCTAAGGTAGATTTTTTTAAAGTACTAAATATACGTGGCATAGATAGTCAAAAAATAATCATATAATGATTATTGTGAAAAGTTCAACGAGTTCTTCTACTGATCAAACAATGGACTATACATGGCATATTACATGAAAAATCATCGAAATAGTAAAATGTTGAGAGATAAAAACATTAACATTAAACTTGTATAATTGAAAACCCTAATTTTAAAATATAAAAAAAATAATACTAAAACCATAAAATATTAAAGAAAATAATTGATTGTTTTTTAAAACAAAAGCTAAAACCCTAGTTTTCTCTGTGCACAACCTACTACCTTCGTTAACCGGCAATTCTCTCTATTCTAGCGTCTAAAGTATTTATATAAGTGAGGATTTCCAAGACAGGGAAACTCCCCCTTAGACCGAGCAAAGACTGGCCATGGCCCAATCCACTACTAGCTTCTCTTTCCAAAATTCAGGCTCTAAAAATAAAGCCCATATATTTTTATACTCGTTGGTTTCCTGAAACTGACGGTGAAACTTCAGACACTCTTCAATTCTCACGGTAATTTCTTTGAGGCAATTTCTTCAAACACTTTTAGTGCGTTTTTGGTTGGTAATTCGGCTTGAACACTTGGTTGTAATTTCAATCGATTCTCCATCCCTGCAATGGTTTCAGCATAATCAACACACAAATTTCATTCACGGCTAAACAACCAACCATTCATTCATAACACGTTCCATTGGCAACAACTTACTTTCTTCCTCTGTTTTCTCGGTCAAGAATACCCATGTTTGATTCTTCCAATTCAAAAAACAGACAAACAATTTCTTCAACCAACTTTGTCTTCTCTTCCCTCTTCAACAGATTCGCCAACTACATATCTTCTTATTCTTTCTCGAGTTGTCTTTGACTATTTTCCGGCAACTATGACTCATCGACTGACCCATCTTCTCTCTGCTCTAACTCCGGCTATAGTTTACTCAAATTCACGGCAACAACATCAATAACTTCCATGAAATTTCATCCATCAATACAACACCATCATCTTTTTGACTTTGTCACATTTCAATCTCAGATCTATCTTTCAAACCCCATCTCTTAATTCATACCAAAATCCATCTTCTAAGGCTTCGGAGGCAGCGAGTACCCATCTCTTCTATCCATCATTCAATCAATCTTCCAGCAACAAATCGGAAAACCCTTAAGAAGTTATGATTTAAAAGAACCATCTCAGACACTACTTCTTTCTCGGCTACACACACTCCACAACCCTTGAACTTAATTCAATATAAACCCAAGACTCACTGATACGCAGTGTTTTTTTTTTCTTCTTCTTTCAATATATGCCTACCCTAAAACCATCACTGACCCAATCAACCATCTCATCTATTGTTCAAATGTTTTCCTTGTTCTAAACTCTCTCAAACATCAGTTTCATTTCAAACTAAAAGCCGAAAATCTGTTGATGTTGTTGTACTGTAATTTCTAACCTGTTGGAAATAATTGCACAAAAACAAAGAACAAATCTCAAACAATTGAGTCGCGGACTAAATCGTTTTCTTTAAGGTGTTTGGCGACTCTGCTTCTTGATTGTACTAGTAGTCTAATCTTGTCGAAAACCATATAGGATAAAACTGATGATCACTCTCTTGTTTGATTTCTCTGCACTATGAAAAATCAAACCAACCACTACTCTTTCTAACACTTGCTCAGAATCAAGAAAAAAAAAATCAGAATGAACAACTTGATCTTCTCGTTTCCAAAAACCAATCTTTTAATAGATTAAAAAAATCATTTAAATTAATAAAAATAAATTCAGATTAATTATGGATAATTAATTCTACCTAATTTACAGTCAGAAAACGGATATAATATAACAACAAGATTAATGGCAGTTAATTAGAGAATAATTACTTTAAAAAAAATTTAAAAACCAATAATCAAAACTGCAAACTCCCAATACCCCATTCTTCCGGACTTTTATTATATATATATTTTTATACATATACCTTAGTAAATTGTATGGGGTGGGATTCGAACCCTTATCAATTCCGTGGAGGTCCAAAATACATCATCAAACCAACTTTCTAACTTTGATATAATAGTACAAAAATATACATATATCCCAACATAACCTAAAGGATAAAACGAAACTAAATAAATGAGGCAACTGCTTGATTTAAGCTAGGCCTGTCAATCCCAATTTGAAATCCGATAGCCGTTTCCAAAAATCCAGGATCCTATAGGATATTATCCGGTATAGCGGATATCGGATGTCAGAAGCGGATATTTACGTGTTATCGTAACGGAACCGGCTTACCTAGTATCCGTCCGATAACATTCAATACTGACATGAGTTAAGTAAAGAGTAAAGAGTCGACTAAACCTACCCCCTCTTCTTCGTTCACTTCTGTTCTCTAGTTCAGTAGTTTTCCTTCTCCCCTTCTTTTTCAGACTTCAGTGAACAGAATAGGAGATTCACCAACATCATCTCTCTCGGTCTCGGCTTTCTCTTCACCACCATCTCTCTCAACGCCACCCACTCCATCACCACCACCTTCTTCTTCCTCTATCGTCTTAAACAGAAGTACAGAAGCAGAACAGTTGAATCCTTACCATCACACCACTGAATAGGTATGTTGTATGATATTCTCTCTTTATTCTTCTTTGATTATGATGTTATGTGTTAGAATGATACAAAATTGAAACTAGGGTTTTATGAAATCAAAAATATTTGGGTTTTTTTTTGGAAATTAGGGTTAATAAAAAATATATTTGGGTTTTTTTTTTGTAATGCTTGTAATTGGGTTCTTTTTGGTTAAAGTTTAGAATTGTTACTTGTCATTTGTTTTAGTGTTATGATTTGATGAATTGGGTTGATTCCCTGTTTATTTTGTAGCCATTTTATGCACTACTCTATGCAAGTAGGATCTAGTAATTCGGTAATTCCAGCATGAGGAAACCTACCATTAATGGTGATAATCAAGTAATGGAAAAGTAGGGTTGATGCAGCAACTCCTGTTGTTGTTGATAAGGACAGCAGTAGGTTACTCTGCAAATGAAGTTTACATAGTTGTTCTCTGTAAATACATCTGCTATATGTTACTTGTTCTCTGTGAGTTTACATAGTTGTCGATTACTCTTCGAGACCCACCACACCTTTGGTTTAAAGGATAAGCTTCCTCCTCAGCATCTCCACCTGTGGAAGACAGGATAATAAGGTCAATGATAGATCGGATGATTCCGAGTAATCTATCCCTAAGAACTGTAGTCATACATGAGATCTTGTGTAATGTGAGATACCAACAGAGCCTATGAGCTCCTTATTTTTTGGTGATTTGCATCTCTTACCTTATCCGTCTTTGGCTGCTTTCTGTGTATTTGTTATTTCAGGATTTTTTGTTTACTTTTCTTGTAACTTTGTTTTGTTTACCGTACTTTAATTCTAGTGTACTTAACCAATTTTTTCTTTACTCTCTTTGTCTGAATATTTCTTTGTGCATCCATCATCCCTTTTTGTTATTCGTTATCTCAGTATTTACATCTGTAATCTAAGTTCTGTGCTTAGCCTAATCTATGATCCTTTTCAATTTAGTGGTTTCTTTGCTGCATTCTGAGGGTTAAAATAACTGTTGTCCTGTTGCTTTATTTGTTCTGAGCTATTCCACTTTCTCTAGTGGTGCTGTTTTTTTCTATTTGTGCATCTCCCTTATTCTGTATCTTCAGCTCTTTAGCTTTGTACTCTTCTCCTATTAATATGTAGAGCTTCTGATTATCTCCTTGGCATTTTTAGAGTTTACTCTTATCTCTGCGCAGGTTTCTCTTTATTTCTCCCAGATTCTGTCAGTTTCAGTTCGGTACTGAAAGATTGTTTTGAATTATTCTAATTCATATAAATATTGCAGTTTCATCTCATTCAGTTTTTTTCCTTTCACTTCAGTTTAATCCAAGTCTTACTGTTGTTTTCCTTTTAAAATTGCTTTTCTCACAGTTCCTTTGGTACTTTATTCCTTTTTTGTGTCTATTAGGTTCTTCTCAGGTGTGGTGCGCCACCTGTTGTGTTTCTGTTTCTTTCTTTCAGCAAGTCCTAAGTTTAAAAGCTTGTGTTTCCTAGACTTTGATAAGTTTCTTTGACTCAGTGGCATAT
Organism: Papaver californicum; assembly: GCA_023531435.1. NCBI lineage: Eukaryota > Viridiplantae > Streptophyta > Magnoliopsida > Ranunculales > Papaveraceae > Papaver > Papaver californicum. The sequence continues at coordinate 1,952,155 of JAJJMC010032380.1, read as the reverse complement.
GTTTTGTGTTTCTCTGCAAATGAAGTTTGTTCTATGTAAGTTTAAAAGATTTTTGTTTCTTAGTTTTTACTTATGTTAGTCTGAAATTTTATTGTTTACCATACATGTATTGAACTGTATTGCACTGCCAACTAACAAATTTTAGTTTCTTTGAAATGCAGATGTACTTTGAAAGCTGCATTGCAGGCTGTATCTCAATGAATCAATGACAATGCTAGTACAAATTTCAGTTTCTTTGTGTTTTCTTTTGGTGCAAGAACAATAGAACATGTAATTTATAAACTGTGATCATTTGTGTGTGTTTTATATGTGTTTGAACTGAATTATGAACTGGAAATGCTTAAATGAACTCAAAATTTTAAAGTGAAAAAACAGGTGTTAAGATTTATATCAGCTATCGGATATTTATCAGATAATATCTGATATCCAATAAGCTTATCGAAACAGAATCGGATTTGAAGTTTAAGATTCCATCGGAACTTATCGGATATCGGAACCGGATGAGCCAGTATCTGTTTCGATAGCATCAGTTGACAGCCCGAATTTAAGCTTCTCTCTTTTCGATTTGATAAGAACATCAGAATTTGTTCTTTAACAATACCAGTAACGCATGAGTGAAGGTGGTGAAGCCACGTCCATTGCATGATCAATCCTCACATGCTTGGCAAACAAAGAGAATTCTTTGTTATACTTTACTAAATTTTAGGCGTGATGTGTTTTAGTGGTGTTAATTATAACAAATAATACATAAGCCACAAGTAACTAAGTGATGTGAGTAACAAATGCCATTTAACACGTAATTAAGTCGTTTATTGTATTGGTGATCGGATTTATTCAGATTTCCTATAAAAAAAAAACTTAAAATTAATATGTTAGTAAAATAAAGATTACTAGCTAATATAAATATGGATGTAAAAATATTACATTTGCGTACTTATCATCCTGCCCCTCGTCCCCACGACTTGACATGTCAACCGACCATAACCCGATGGAGGGTAGGGTTGGCGCCCCTTGGAACCTATCGTAGCGGAAAGAAAAAATATATATGTTCTAAAAATATTCAACATCATCTTCAATCAGTTAAGTTGAACCATCATATGATTTATGGTTGTCAAGTAAGTATAGCCTTTAACCCGTGTTAAAAATTAAAAACTCAATATTAATTTTCATATTTCAACAGTAATTAAGCAACATTAAATTTAGATGAAAAAATATAACATCTATTGTTAACTGACAATTGTAGGGTCCTAAAGTTAAAAGATGAGATAGAACCCAAGTCGAAACCTGAAGATCAAGTCTCTATAACGTGCGAGACCTAGAGTTTGAAAATCTATCACGTGCAAGACCCGGAGTTTGAGACTTGATGATTTTGTAATAGTGGTAAGAAAAGTATCGTTCGCTCAAACTTGTGAAGATTGATTTTAGATTTTAATAAACTAATTTTAAACTAAAGCAAATATACACAAAATATAAAAATAATATTCACAAATACGGAGGTTATGGATTTCACCATTAACCAATTAAAGTGATTCAATCTAATCAATATTCATGCAATTCTTACGTTTTAATTTGATTTTAAAATATTGCAACAAGTAGATTTTAAAAATAACAATTGTATAAGGAAAGCATGGAACATCAAAAACCTAGGCCAAGCATGTACCATCAAAACAAATCACAATTGTTTAGTAAAAATCATTAAATCAATTTTTAACCAAGGCAAATAATCATAAAAGAAATTGCAAAAATCAATTAAAATAAAAATATACCAATTTTCTAGGAACAATGGCTTCCTCCATCGTCTCAGCAAAGGGGTTTAGCTCCTCATGTTGAAAACACTCTCAAAATATTCATTTATGGCTCAAAGTGTTTACAAATGATGGAAAAGAGTGCAAATAATGGAAACAATGAGTTTGCAACGTTTATAAGCGTTACAGACTCATTGTTACAAAAGGAAAAGTGTTTCACTGAAGATAACATTGCAAATGAAGATAAATGTTGTAAAGTTAAAAGCTTTAGCAACAAAATCCTCAACCTTTTGGTCACGAAAACTTCAACCTTATCGCAACGTTCTTCATCATGAGAATTTTCTGGATTTTGATTTTCCTCTTCTGGCCTCTCCAACCCCCCTCCATCTCTTTCCACACGATCCCTATATATACTAAACACCCAACAAGCCTCATAACTCCTCCAAATCTTCGTGATTATTCTCACAAATCTCTTTTAATGGTGATCATTCATAAGAATTATTTTCTCGGTGATTTCCTAACTGATTTTCTTTCTTCTCTTGCCAGGACATGATTCAGTTGTTTTCCATATTTATCTCGATCAATTAATCGACCCAAATCCGACATTATTTTGTTTCTCGAAACAAGACGTGAATATTTTGTGTGATATCAATTCCATGAGACCTGTTTTGGTGAGAATATTTTGGACAAGATTTGATTTATATCTTGTGTATAATTCCCGTTAAATACGGCAAGAATAGATTTTTTGTCTTAAACACTCGAAAATCTCAAGCATATCACGTTTCCAATACTTCATAGATGGAGAGATTAAGTTCCCACCTAAACTTTATTTGAATTTCAAAGAGGTGCCCTCATCCAAGACATGGGTGCCTTTATTAATTCTGGGGGGTGCCTTTAGTTTTTTTTTCTGGGGTGCCCTTATAACTTTTTGAGCCAATTTTTTCCAAATGTTTATTTCTCCAAAAACACCTACAAACATAATAAAATCACAATATAAGTACATAAATGAGTTCTAACAATATACAAATTGAGATCAAATAAGACATCAAAACGTGTCTATCAAGACTTTATAACCTGCAAGACCTGGAGTTTGAGAATATGTCACGTGCGAGAACTGAAGATTGAGACTCATTCACGTGCTAGACTTGAGTTATGGAACGAGAAGTCAAGACAAGAACCCAAGCAGTCAAACTCCAAGACCAGAGACTCGAGACCTGGGAGTTGGGATCATGACGTAAAAGAAAGAATCAAGTTCAGATCGTGGGAGTTACTTGGAGGTAAAGTTAAATCTAAGTGGACCATGACGTCATCGCCACGTGAACATAAGTGGTCCCTCATTAATCACACCTTTAGATTGAGAATTACATTGTATATATACCCAGAAAGACTCATATGGTAAATATAATAATTTCACTAGGAAACTTGATCAATAAGAATTTACACTTTTTATGTTGTCTCTCTCCTACAATTTTTTTTAGCATTGTAATTCATAACCGACTTAAAAGATAACTAAGAAACCCTAATTGGACTAAGAAGAATATTGGAGGTTGATTAAGTGGAAGGTGACTTATCTACTGAAAGAGTTTGAATTGTATCATTGTGTATGTATGTAATCGAATCCAAAAAGAATTATGTATCTTCATTTGCACTAGAAACATGCTACATCATGATTTTGATTTCCTTATATATTGAGTTTTGGATCATGATTTTGATACATGTTTAACCTGTAACTGAAAGAAAATGATTTCTAAGAAAGTTTCAATAATTTTTGATGATTTTTCTAGGTTTACCAGATGAATTTGGATTTTATACAGAATGGAAACATTGATTTCTTAAGTTCTATATTGATTTCTAGCTTATAAATAATTGAAAGCTTATAAATAGTGTGATGATTTTGATAAGATAGCAAACAAACTTTATGATGCAGTAAATACCGATATAGATCGCATGCTAGAAGCTAATATAATAAGAGAATGTCAATAACCAGTCTAGATATCCAATACAGTAGTTGTGATTGGCCAATGTCATACCCATCAAATTATTTTACTTTCTCACTATCAAAGTATAAATTAAGCAAAATGGTAAGAAAGATTCGTTCCCACTGAGTGGTTTTGGTTGTTATATGTTTTAATGTCTTTTGTGAAACAAGGGGAGATTTTGCATAATTATTTAAACTAAACTAAATTAATTATGAAAGGAAGGAATTGTAAAAGAAATCTATGAGATGAGAAGATTGGTTAAGGTTTCGTTTTCATTCACAAACATGTTCTTGTACAAATAGTTAAAATTGAATTTTAATCTTTTATTATCAAAATTCCTAGATATACCCACAAAACCTATTCCAAGTCCTAAATATTCCAAAATCGCAAGCATCCAAAGAGCTATAAGGACATAAAATTTCTACATCCAGCAATGAGAAGTTAGAAGTATAGGAGAACTGCAAATATAAATATGCTTAATCGACGAAAAAGAGAGTGTACGCCATATGAAGGAATGCATCCTCAAGAGCAATCAAATTTTTCCTCGACTTCTTCCTCACCAGTTAGTCACTCATAAAAAGATAGAAATGAGTCGCTCATGTGTGCAAGAAGGAATGAATATGAGAATACTTACACACAGAAAGATGACGTTAATTTTTAATTTTGACAATCTTAAGAAAGGAAGTCAACCATATGCGAGAGTGGGAATGCTCACCCACCTTCTCATCCGAGCTACAAACAAACACTCCCTTCTACGACGTCAAATAGAAACTAATTGTTTTCGGCTCCAACTTTCGGTAATGAACTTTCACCACTTGTACTTCTAATTTTCACTTTCTCGCTCGGTGGGTGAAAACTAACTCTTCAAATTGTTCTTATCTTGAACTTCTTTTTAGATTTCTTCTTCTCTATGGCCTTTTTGAATGAATTTGAATGAATGCAATAATAATAATAATAAATAAATTTTTTATTACAATACAAATAAAAAATAAATATGATATGGAATGAAAAGACCGTAGGAAAACGACTTTATGTTTGATTCTTCACAACATTAGTATCCTCTTGTACCTAACATTCATAAAAGTTCACTTCTTTGATTTTTCCTTGTATTCGTATTTTCCCCACTTTGTATGTAAACTTTCTTACCTTGTATTTTTGTTTATACCTTCGGCATCTTCAACTTTCTTCAAAAAAATTAGATTTTTCCAAAACCATCCTCAACTTTCTTTAATACCAGTACCATTACTACCATCAATATCTACACTACCGACCACAATGAAAACTTGGAAAGAAACAAAACCATCTTCATTTGCTTTCCTATTGCTCCACATTCTAATGAAGTCTTTCACACAGATCATGGTCATTGTCAAAGAGCATCAAATTTCATGAAGAATACCATACACATTTCTATCATCCTACTCTTTATTATTTGTATGAACTTATCACCACTAGTATCATCTTTGACATCAGTAAAATACATACATCTAAATTTGCGACAACCTATCAAAATGACTATAATAACCTTATCCATATTATACCTGAAATATCAATATAACACAAAATTAACGGTTTTTACAATAAAAAGATGTTAAAATAAATTAAATTAATCTCAAATCAATTTCGGTTCTCTTTAACCATCTACTTCTCCTTTAGCATAACCCTAATTTTAAAAAAAAATCATATATATGGAAACCTAAATTCCGGTTTATGTTAATTTTCTATTTTTTTTAGAAATATTATTAATCCTACTAAACATTCATAGTATTCGAAATATGTTCACAATTAAACCAAAAACAACTATAAGTTCCAATTCCATGATTTCATAACAAAACCCCCAAATTACTATGAACTCTAGAACTCAAATTTCAATTTATTAACAAATTAACACAAACAATAAATAATTTATGCAAAAAATGATAATGGGTTCGATCTACTTATATGTTTGGGCGAACTATTGCTCCAATTCTTCAATTCGTCTTCAAAAAAAATCACTGCAACTTAAATTCGTCTTCAAGTTCTCTTCTTCTACCATGTCTCGTTCACAACAACAAAAAAATACGTTAATAATAAATATTTAAGGGAGTTGATGATAACAACGCTGGATTTTTCTTCGCCTCTCTTTCTCGCCTCTTATCGATTTTGGTAATTGTTTTTCTTTTCATTCTTCAATGGAGAAAGAAAATGAAACATATGTCATGTAAGAGATGAAAAAGTACACATAAACTTGTGTCGCCCAAAAGGAAAAACGTGGTTAACGTTGAGCCGTCTGATAACATCAAGATCCAGAATTGATAATATTATAACACATGTCAAATCTAACGACTATTATATTATATAGCCTGGCATCTCCAATGACATGTGTCTTTTATATTTTATTTAAATATTATGAAAGGGTAAATAGTGATTTACTATCCGTGATATCTCCTTAACTGAGAAGTTGACTGGTCGAGAAATAAGAAATTGACTACTTAACAATTTGGATAGAAAACTTAACATATTGAGACATTTTCCAGAGTTCTGAAAAAACAATGCACGTCCTCAAGATGACCCCTATTTCGGGGTATTTCTCCAATTTTCCCTTTTACTTGGGGTAAAATTTGAGTTACGGTGTGGATATTGGATCATCAGGCATAAGAGCATATCTTTGGTCACAGTAACAGCTATGATTTTTAGATATTTTTCGTTTGATCTAATAATGTAATACGAAATTAACCGTCAGTATACAGTATGATTAAAAAGAAATTGATTCAATTCCGAGTAGAAGATTAACTAAAATATATGTTGCGAGTCCGTTTATACTAAAGTAAAGTACTATACCGAATTATAGAAAGTGAAGTATCAGAAACATCACCTTATCATAAACTTAAATCCCTCTTTTGAATCTTAACTGGGAAACCATCTTTCATTTTTGCAGTAAGATAGGATATAAAAACAGGTTCAAAACCATTTTCATCTGCTGGAACAACTCGAAAACCACGTAAAGTTTCAAATACTATCATCTTCATTTGTAAAAATGCCATCTCCTTACCCAAACAAATCCTGGGTCCTGCTTGAAACACTGGATATGTATACGAGTCCTTGGGCACAAAGCTTAATTTTCCATTAATGTTGTGTCTCTCTAACCATCTCTCTGGCGTGAATTCCATCCAATCCGAACCCCACAAGTTTTGCATCCTTCCCATTGCGTATGGATGATATGTTACTCGCTCTCCTTTCTTTACAACCGTTCCGTCGGGTAAAATGTCGTCGCTAGCTGCTTGTTTACTGTCAGTAGGTACTGGAGGGTACAGTCTCATGCTCTCACAAAGAGCTGCATGGGTATAAGTCATTTCCTTTATATCGCTGTAGATTGGTTTGTCTGGTATCCCAGTTATCTCTTTTAGTATCTCTTCTTCTACTTTTGGGTTGCAGGAAATTAACCAGAAAAACCATGTTAAGGCTGCTGAGGTGGTGTCTCGACCTGCCAAAATAAAACTTACGACAATATCCATCAACCAGTCTTCTTCTAAATGATCATAATTTATGAACCTTGAAAGAAGATCAGTAACTTCTAATGAAGACTTCTTTATGAGATCTTGTTTCTTATGTCTTACAATGTTTTTTGCGAACTCTTGGATTTTTGAATTCGCAATTTTGAGATTCTTCTCTGATCCAATATTAAGATACCTTTTAATTCTCCACAAATTTGGGATCGCAGAGCTCAATCTTTCGCCGCTTAGTTTTGTTGCTTCTTCGAAAGCAGTAGCGAAATCTGCTTCTTGGAGTGATTGTGAGAGGTATTCCGGATCGAAACCAAATGCAATCTTGCAAATATTATCAAAAGAAAATCTTTGGAGGATATCCTGAAGATCCAAAACAGAATTCATTTCAGCTGTTGACTTGAGGATAGGGATTAGTCTATCAGAAACTTCGGTCGTAACGACGTCTTCGACAAACTTACGGAGAGATTTGGTGTTGAATTCATGGCTTGATATTTGTCTTTGAAACTTCCAATTATCACCATCAGTATTGAATATACCAGAGCCTAAAAAATCAGTTAGAGAGATTCTAAACATTTCACCTTTTGGGTAAAGAGAAAATTGGGATTTAAGTATGTGTTGAACATTTGCAGGATTAGCAGTGAAGATCTGACGATAACCAAACGGACGTCGAAGAGCATAAGTACCAGTTGGACAGTCACGGAGAATCTCGGCCATCCATTGATTCATTCGACCTCGATTTGCAATGACATCGAAATATGAACCTATCAATGGGTAACATCTAGGCAACTTGTTGGAATTAGTAGTACTTGAAGATGTTAAGTTGATGAAAAATGAAAAGGCAAAGAAGGGAATGATAATGAGGATAACCCATGAAACTAAATCCCAGACTTCTAACATGGTTGCTTGTCAATGCGCAAATAGATAAGATAACTACTGGATAAGTGTATGCAAATGGAGTGCGGTTTAAGTGTTCGGTGAAAGATGCTGAGATCCTCTTATTTAAATAGGAGTTTTATTTATACAGCTGGGATTTCTAAATCTGACTGATTGTTTGTTGTAATCGCACGTGTTAAACAAGCACCAAAAGAATCAAACTATGACATACTCCATGACATATTTCAGTTTGAAATTGGGGCTGCTCAACTTATTACACAGGCTTTGGTACAAACATTAAGAAACGGGGGTGGGGTCCGCAAACACCCGACCCAATCCGCATTTTGGTGGACAGATATCTGATCCAATTCAACGTGTTGATTTTTAAAATCTATAGTTTTTATAAATTGGATGTGGATAGAACGTCACTTATCCACTGAACACTCGATTCTAAAAATAATATTTGTATTATACATATAGTTGTGCATCTGTATGTTACACGGGTTCAGATCAATTGTCATATTTATTTTTTTTGTCAAAATTATCAATGTCCTGTTCTGTGTTAGTAAGCATGCCCATTATATTTATGTACTCGATATTGTCCGTAAAAAAACCCATCGATATCATAAAATAAATAGAAAAAGACAAACCTTATTTCGCATAAGCTCAAGTTATGCATCCAAGAGAATTACCAATAGATAGATGACATATAATTTCTTGTTAGTAATTTAAGTAAATATCTTATACAATTGCCGCACTTAATCACTTATATTATAGTGGTTGATAATTCTATTAAATGTATGTCCATTAGAGAAACCTAAATTAAAAACCCTTTAAAATTATTTTAGGTTGAGCTTAATCAATTCGCTTTTATCATGAAGGTCTCGTGTCCATGAATGCCACAAAGATGTGCATCACCATGGTAGCGAGGAGATGAGACTAAAGTACAAAGCGGCGAAGCAAAATGCAAAGTGATTTGTGAGTGAAGCAAGGGGGCAGGCGTATAAAGACATGTATCGGAAGCTAAATTCAAAAGAGGGCATAAAGGACGTTTATAGGATAGCAAGACTTCGTGAGAGAAAGACACGCGAGTTAATCCATGGAGAGACTATTTTGATAAACTTTATAACGGTGAGGAAGGCGCCACAACAATCGAGCTTGATTTCACGACTGAGGACACCAATGGAGGATGCGTTCGGAGCATCCATGAGAGCGAGGTAAAGTGGGCGCTAAGACGGACGAAAGGGGGGAAGTCGCTGGGGACGGATAACATCTCTATTGAAGTTTGGAAATGCCTTGGAGACGAAGGGATAACTTGTTTAACTAAGTTGTTCAATCACATCCTCGAGTCAAACAAGATGCTGAATGAATGAAGGAGAAGCGTATTAGTTTTGATATTCAAGAACAAAGGAGATATTCAAAGTTGCACGAACTATAAAGGAATTAAACTAATGAGTCACACAATGAAGATTTGGGAGAGAGTCATTGAGCATCGCATACGAAGGGAGACAAGCGTTACAAAAAACTAATTTGGCTTTATGCCTGGGAGATCGACCACAAAGGGGATTTTTTTAGCACATCAACTTACGGAAAGGTACAAGGAGCTTAAGAAAGACATGCACATGGTATCTATCGATCTGGAGAAAGTCCACAACAAAGTACCACGCGAGGTGCTATGGTGGGTTCTCGAAAAGAAGAAAATCCCAACCAAGTACGTGACCCTAATCAAAGATATGTATGAGGGCACGGTAACCGGCGTCAGACCATGTGATGGAGTGACTAGCGACTTTTCGATCAAGATAGGTTTGCACTAAGGGTCATCTTTGAGCCCTTATATCTTTGCTCTAGTAATAGATCAAGTTACGAAGGACATCCAAGGTGCGCTTCCCTGGTGCATGCTCTTTACAGATGATATGGCGTTAATTGGCGAAAGCAGAAGCGAGGTCGAGGGACAACTGGAGCAATAGAGACGGATTCTGGAACCGAAGGGTTTTAGAATCAGTAAGACTAAAACCGAGTACTTGAAATGTGAATTCAGCGACATTAGGTCTGATGATGGAGATATCTCTTTAGACGGACAATTAGTGCCTAGGAAAGATTCCTTTCGTTATTAGGATCGATGCTTCAAGCCGATGGAGGAATTGAGGAGGATATTAGCCATAGGACCCAAGTGGGGTGGTCAAAATGATGTCAAGCAACAGGCATTTTGTGTGATAAAAAAGTTCCACAGAAACTTAAAGGCAAGATCTATAGGACGACAGTTAGACCAGCGATGTTGTATGGCGCGAAATGCTGGGCGACAAATAATCAACACTATTGGGAGGTACATGCAACGGAGATGCGTATGTTACGGTGGGTCTGTGGGCATACGAGATTTGATCGAATTCGAAACGAGGATATTCGCAAGAAACTTGGAGTAGCACCGATTGAGGAGATGCTCATTCAACATCGATTGCATTGGTTTGGACTTCTTCAGCGAAGGCCTCCGGATGCAGCAGTGCATGTAGGGACCATAAGGTGTGTCGAAGGAACGAAGAGAGGAAGAGGTCGGCCTAAATTGACTTGGAGAGAAGTAGTGAAGTGAAACTTGAAACGAAGAAACTTATCCGAAGAGCTGACGTTGGATAGGCACGTGTGGAAATCAACGATTTACGTTCCTGAAGCATGATTGATAAAGTTCTAGTTATATTTTTGAGTTCATTTCTAGCCTACCCCAACTTGTTTGGGAATACATGCTTCGTTTGGGTTTCGGTCTCGTGTCCATGAATATCCACATTCTACTGACCCCAGTTCTACCGACCTCATAGCTCTGATCACCATTAAGTGTAAATTTTCAATTTAAAGCTCAAAGTTAATTAAAATTTCATGATCATTTAAATTTCATGAGCCCAAGGAAATGATCCATACTGTTTTGGACGCAGAACCGGTAGAATTACCGTTATTATCTTACTCTCTATTTAGTCTAAAAACTCTACAGAAAAGTGTAGGTCATTCACGTCCACCAATACTTATAATTTGTGAAGAAGTTGTGGCCAAGGGAATGGGTTAGTCTTATTTCAAGTACTAATTCATGCCTAATAGCTCCAGCATGTGGCAGTGCATCATGGTAAAGTGTGAAGCTTTCAACTGCTTTGTGAGTATACGATCACCCAAGAAGTAAAAAATATTAATCATAATATTTTATAACCTGTGTGCCAACTTTGCATTAACACTTTTTAGAATCCAAGTTATTTGATTAGATATTAATTAACTATTTACTGGAATTGATGAAACTTGTGATTCTTCCTCTAGTTCTTCTTTTCCTATCTTTCATATCTGGGAGATGACCATGAACAGAAATCCTGGTCCGGAACATTATGATATAGTTACTGATTCAACTTGCCTTGGAAACTACTGCCAACTCTAACGTCCATGAACAACTAAGAAGCTGCTAGGATTAGCAGCGCCAGGGTAAATGACACCGGCAAAAATGTGTCTTCTACTGATATAGTTTGTCACAGACCCGAACTGCCAAGCATAGAAGCACAAAGGATAAGAACATGAATCAAAGAATACAAAAATGAAATGCTTTGAACCAAACACTCAATTTACAACAACTGTCTAAAAAACCAATATTAACTTACTGAAAACATTAAAAACATATTGGTTGTCATCTGCATTTGTACCATTTTGGACCTTGTGTGCCCATTTGTTTACACTATTCAGATGTCAAGCCTTTGAGCTCAATAAATTGAAAAAAGCAGGGCATGGTTCTCTAAGTGATTCTTGTAATTGAAAATTAACTGACTTACAACTACTAACATGACAGATGGAAACATATCGCTTTTACATAATTTACATAATAACAATATTTAGTTTATCATACATGTATGGCCGCAATTCTTTTTCCTTTTGTACTTGTGTGCCTCTTATCTGTTGATTCCTGAGAAAATTACATAAGATGGTATATACTACAAAATGAGCACGGCAGTGTGAATTTAGTCCAACTTGAGATGGTATATACTACAAAATGAGCACGACAGTGTGGAGGCTATTCAAGAAGAATTGCAGCAAGTTCCGAATCCTAATGGAGTTTATCTTCTGGGATCAAAAGAGCAAGAGCGATTACTTAATTTAGTCCAATTTATGTCTGGACATTCTTTAGTATTCATTATACATATATATAAAAAGAAGGGAACATCAAATTATATCTATAATTCCTCATGATATGAGATACAAATTTGCATACTAAGTTCATGTCATTCAAAATAATATGCACTGCAAAAATGGCATGTAAACTTAATTAACGCATGCTTGGTAGGAGCAGACTTATAGAAGCGTACATGCGATCTCTTCGGTAGGAGCATAGCATAGAAGTGTCATGCTGAAGCGGATTGAAAATTCACTAATCATGGGAAATCCATCTGGCATCAACCTGATTTGAAAAGATAAGTCTTAAATTCATGAAAAACTACTATTTTCAGACAACTATTTTAAAAGAAAAAAGTCTCAAACACCAAAGAACGTTGTTGTTGCGGATGAATTATCAATGTATAGGATCTAATGATGCCTTCCTTTTTCTTTTCAACCTTAGTTACAGTCCTATGATTATGACTAATATATGTAATTTTGAAAATTTAAACCATTTTGTATCATACTACCATTTTAGACCAAGAGATGAGAGATATCCTTAACTTGCATAAAAGATCCTTACACACCTAATCTCTTTAGAAGCATTCCGCGTCATGCCACCAGTAGAAGCTAGCTCTAATTAAATTCCTCAACAGAAAAATGTGAGAAAGCCCACCAAATACAAACAAAACCCAACCAACAACAATTAATAAAATGTTAAAAGAAATTAACCCCACCAAAATTGATGATGCGTATGCAGTAAGATAATATTTGTTTACACTTATACTGGATTGAAGCCTGCTTAGCCTTTAATTTGTTTATTGCAATATCGTGGGTTGCCAGTTGGAGCAATCTAAATAAACACATAATTATACATATCGGAAAAAAAGAAGAAAAAAAAAAGTGAGCTCCCAAATGATATTAACACAGTTGTGATTTTAAATATTAGCTTTACAGGTTTAGCTAGCATCAGTTCTTCTAAGTGGAAACCTAGCTAATCCCGTTCACTCATTTTCATCCAAAATCTGATGTTGTGATAAAGATTACTGTTAATATATCACTTGTGCATTACTAACCAATACAATTAATAGGAACCCAACCTTAAACAAACCTCTTTACTCTTAACTTATATCAGAACATTTGCTCCAAAGACAACAAAAGATACAAATAGCACAGCAAATCCATAAGACGGAGTTGCAGGATCTATCCATAAGGAGACCACACTTCAAAAACTAAACTAAAATGATGAATTACTCTACATATTGTACCTTTTATAGAGCGCTTCAAGCTTACCATTTAACTTGTCAAACCGAGTCCGGTGCGTGTTATGGTGAAACAACTTTGTCTTCTTTGTGGTGAACCTAGTGAGTACATGCTTGTAGGAGATTCGATTTTAGTGAAGTTGTTAGGCTGGCAGATTTTACCTCATCTTAGTTGAAACTTCTATATACATTGATATTTGATCTCAAACACATGACACACATGAAAAAGCAGATATTAAGAAATCTAATTACCTTTAATATATGGCAAAACATTGAAAACATGAAGCCCGCGATCCAGCTCGTACTTGATTGCAGAAAAACTAATATCTTCATCCACAAAGACTTCAACTCAAAGATACTTCAAATGTACCACCACCAAGATCGAAAATAAGAACTATCTTCAGATAAGAGTATTATACCTTGATGCTTGAGAAAAGAGATATCCTTCTTGGGAGAAGAAACTGCTTAAGCTCCTATTTTTGAGATAACTTCAAGCTTAAGACCATATTATATGAAGCATTTAGGTTCCAGAACTTCGAATACCAAACCTTCTAATGATACTGTGAATGTAGCCAGTTTCAGTGAGAATAGACCTATCAAACATACTCTGTGAGTATGAATAAGTGGCCAAAACTTATAATGATTCATCTTTATTGAAAAGTATCAAACTAACTTATGCTTTTAAGCAAAAATACACTGAACACAAAATGAAAAACATGGATCTACAAATTTAACAGAAGAGAGTAAGATTGAGACCTGGAAATTCACAAAAGAGAGCCTTGAACAATCTGATACATCTTTTGCAGCAGGGCTCAGAGCTAATTCATCATTTAAACTATAAAAAATCCAACAAAATAAAAAATTAGAATTCAATTCACTTACAGCCAAACAAACAAATCCAGCAACAAAATCAAAAGAAATAAATATAAAACAAATCAAAATAAAATAAATCCTCCGATTGAAATCATCAAAATCCGAAGCTCCAAATTCTAAATCAAACACAAAAAGCAGAAATCAAAAGCAAAGAGATTAGGGGGAAATCAAATTCATACCTGATTAAGATTTTTAGTTTGTGTACCAGTTAACAAATAAATAAAACAGTGAGTTAATCACAAATATCATGAGAGAAAACATAGATACTGAAACACAAATTTCTAAAATCCTAATGGAAAAAAATTTAAATATTCTTAATCAAACTCAAACTCAAACTCACTTCAGATAATCCATCTGATGGGACATCATCATCATCAGAACATCAAGGTCATGAGAACAGAAGAAAGACATTATCAGAACATCAAAGAGATTAGTTGAATAAGAAAAAAGAAATACTGATTGGAGTACTATTGATTCAAATTGAGGAAGAGAACGCGAGATTGGAAGAAAGAAGAGGAAGAGAAAAAAGAAAAATAGAAAAAAGAAAAATTAGGTATCGATCACCTGCCTAATTTATGTGTGGCAATAAACACCGGAAAAATCTTAAAACCTGTGATTTTTGTTGGTCTATAGTCTCTCGAATAAGCTCTAGAATTGAAGTTTTGTATATCTTTCGGCCACAACTCTTTAAATTGTTCTGAAATTATATATAAAATATATAGAGGTTATAATAGAAAATTAATAGGTAACATATATAGTTTTTCGTTTCTCCCTTTTAAAGATTCTCTCGTCTATTTATTTTTAGTTTTTTTGTTTTTCTTTATCAAATCCTTATTTATTTTGTTGCGGGTAGGAAATTTATATCTTCTTCGCTATAAATAATAACGAAGTAAGATAATGTAAATTTTTTGGAAATTATCACATGAGAATCAAGATTAGGTAAATAAAAATTCGTTAAGTGAGATTATGATTTCATGTTCCGTGTAATACATTTACCTACTTTCGTTTATTTATTTATCTAAATCCTCCTATCCACCTGTATCTAATTCGCTCATCCGCCTACCTATAAGTGTCAAATCCGACATGTAATAGAGTAGACGTGGATGAAAATCTCAAATTAGTCATTTATATAGACCGGACGCGGGTGATACCAAATTCGCATCTACCAACCCATCATTTATTCACCCCCGAGAAAAACATAGATATTTAAACAACTTTCACATATGATTAAGACCATGTATGGGGCTGACGCCTGTCCAATGAACGCTTCATTCACATTATTACATAATACATTTCTTTATTTTCTCCCGATGCTTATTCTCATCGCTTCATGATTCTGGAAGCTCTGGAACAAATAGTCATTATATGAAAATGAAATGGAAAACCGTTCCCTTAATCTTGTTGTTTGAAATACTCGTCGGAATATATCCGCTACCGACATCTGTAGGTATTTCGAATTGTCTCACGATGCTCTAAACCCAACTCACGTACCACTTGAATCAGCGAACAACCAAACCCTTGGGACCTTAGAACCCTTAAGACCATGTATGGGGATGACACATGTCCAGTGAGTGCTTCATTCACATTATTATAGAATACAACCCTTTCTTTTCTCCTTATGCTTATTCCCATCGTTCATGATTCTGAAAGCTCTGGAACAACTAATTACTATATGGCACTTAGTTCATCTCGGATCTGATGCAAAGTGAAATGAAAAACGGTTCCCTTAATCTTGTTGTTTGAAATATCGTCGGAATATATCCGTTACTGACATTTGTAGGTATTTTGAGTTGTCTTATGATGTTCTAAACCCAACTCACGTATCACTTGAATCAGCAAACAACTGAACCCTTGGGACCTTCATCAACCCCCATGATTTGATGAATCGACATCAAGGTGCCAAACAACGGCCTTCAATCCTTCTAATCCTTTAGTCCCAAAGAAGTTAGAGTAGGCTAGAAAGA
Organism: Papaver californicum; assembly: GCA_023531435.1. Lineage (NCBI taxonomy): Eukaryota > Viridiplantae > Streptophyta > Magnoliopsida > Ranunculales > Papaveraceae > Papaver > Papaver californicum. The sequence continues at coordinate 1,935,867 of JAJJMC010032380.1, read as the reverse complement.
AACAAAAGCAGTCATCCATCTTCGTACTGTTTTCACCCTTTCCTACGGAAATAACTGGTTTTCAATCAAACAAAGGTACATGAGGACTTTCCAAATGGTCACCCATCTTGGTACTACTTTCACCCTCTTTTGGACTATCGCTGGCTTGCCAGACCTATCACAACCCTATATTCATAGAAGAATGGCTGTGTTTTGGCCGTTGGTTCGCCACGCGATCACAAACCCTCCTCATTTATCCTAGCTTGGGATAGCTGTGCAGACAAACTACATAGGCAGACCTCAATCGTATATCCTAACAAATCTAAATTAACTAGTTCTTAGTTCCTAGTCTTAATAATAGCAGAGAAAGAAATGTAGAAACTTGAATTTCACACCTTTTTTAAAATTAGTAGTTGATTTTTTGGAAAGGATAAATCAAGAAAATTGATTAAAAAAATAGGAAAATCATCAAGTAAAGTGGGATTAGAAAAAAAAATGCGACCGTGGCCAGTGGCTGAGTGACATAACTTTATGGAGACCAAATGGTGTAAAGGTGTAAGTACAACTATAGAGCTCTTTGTCTATTACAACTTTCAAGTCCTTGATATAACAAGAGAAACAAAGGTTAGGAAACTGAATCCAGCCTTCACATATTAATATGAGAAACAATTGACTATCTTTACAAACCAAAACCAAACCTTCTACAACTTCTGCCTACTTATCATGTCAAGCTTTCTACATTTCAATCACTCGTATTGTCTGTCGATACAGTCAATATAAAACCCAACCTTTCCACAAATAGCCCACAACCAAAACTAGTGTAGAACGTAGGACGCAGAACTTAACGAATAAAATGAAGCTATTTGAACCAAAAATTTAAAAGGAGAACCAAAGAGGTTCTTTTGCTGCATGACATTTCGAAGGAGATAAAAGTTCAGTTCTGTACAGGAGTTAAGACTTTACTACAGGCCCTCATAGTGCAGCAGAACAATCCCACTCTTTGAACAAGTCTTGTTTCACAATTATATAGTTCTGTCAAAGTATTTCATTTTTCTTCCTTTGCATTCAGTGGGTACCTGAAACATCAAAGATTTATCATAAAGGTTAACAATTTTCTTTTAATTAAAACTAGAATGATGCGAACGTCTATTTTTTAGCTCTAGGAATAGAGTTATAAGTAAGGTTGGGATATCACATCTTCAAATTGCCAGTAGAATCGAATTGAAAGAATAGATGGCATACTTATATTCATGTTACTCAGTTACTAAAATCAACATGTAGATAAATAAATTGTTCAAAGCAGTTATACCTTTAAGATGACAAAAGATGAAGTTGATCAGGTAACAGTCTGCTCTATTCTTTTTGTCCCAATCCAGCGTAATTCGCGCAGGTGATGAGCTATCTCCTGAACAAATTGCATTCCTTCTTCACTTTTTTGTAGTGCATTTATAGCGTGTTCGACAAAACTCTTATCTGCTTCAAGTGCTTCCAATCTCTCATTCAGGTCTGCAACTTCGTTTTCAAGAGAAACTAAATCGGCACCTCTATCTGCAGTGGACCCTTTCTGTGGATAAGAGTCAGAATGGTGATTTTCTTTGCTTAAGAGCTGGTCTCTACCAGCTGGTGAGTTAGAGTTTTCAACAGAAATTTCTCCTATATATGTAGAACCCTTATTCCCCAAAGACTCATTCTCTTTCAAATGACCGTTCTGTAGGGATGAATTATTCACTTCATGACATTCTTCACCTAGATATCCACAATTAGACTTGTTTACATAAGCTTTGTAACTCAACAATAAATTCAGCCGTGTCTCCAACTTCTTTAAACATCGGGAAATGTATAACTTTTCATCCTCAAATTCAGACAAAGAATCCTTGATGAGGCTCGTATACCCAACTCTTGCATCAATTTCCCCAGGTTTATTTCCATCCTCGGATTTCTTGCTAAGAAAGGGGTTATTAGCAAGGTTGCTGCAACTAACATCTGACTGCTCAATTTTCACATCTCCCCCACTCAAATCACACCACGAATCCTGAATTGCATCAATATCTGGGAACTTTATCCTATAAATGTCAAGCTCCTCTTCCAGATCTTGGATATCTTTCTCTCTTTCAGCGAGGAGATCATTTGCTTTTTGGAGCGCATCTACATCATATTCAGCTTGCTCTTCCATCATCCTTAGGTATTGCAAGGCTTCCATATGAAGTGATGCCTTTTCCTCCTGCAACCTAGTAATCCTGGCTATAGCCTGATTCGCAGCAATTGCAGAAGCATTTCTTTCTTCTTCTAATTCCTTGTACAAAGCATTCATGGATTTTCTGTCATGCTCAATCTGCCGCTTCAACCGATCAATCACATTCTCGCCATCAATCTCACTTACAACACTTCCATCTAAAGACTCAATTCCAGACTCATATCTGTCGAGTGCCCTTGGACTCATGTCATTTGAAGATGATTCAACTCCACGAGCAGCTTGTGTGAGCAAGAGCTTCGGATTTTCATGAATTTTGGAATTCTTCGGGGTAAGTTGTTCAGCGAAAATAGTTGATATTGGATTCCCCTTATTACCAATAACCAGCTTGAGGGAATATGTTGAATTCACTAGATTGGGAGTAGTATGTCCAGCACTATTTGATACCAAATCTGTCTTTAAATCTGGTTCACAAATAGTTGATCCAGCTTCCAACTTATGGATCTTGTCGTCCTCGGTTCCATGAGTCTGTCCACTATTACCAGTTTCTTCAGCATGTACTACAACAACCCCGTTCACATAAAAAGATTGTAAAAAACATAGATGTATATTATAATACGGCACTTAGAGCAACGGAAAATGGGCATAGTATTTTCACTCACGAATGTCTGTTGCCTCGTCCTTTTGCGAACATAAACCACTTGTTGTGATTTGATCATTTTCAAACTCAGCGACTTTCTCTGTCTTGATTGTAACTGCCTGGTCGAGACCAGTTCCACTAGTATCTGCTGCATTAAATCATTTCACACAACAGAAAAGTAACTACAATGTCGAAGAAGATTAATTAGTAGAATATGGAACATGATATTAAAGTGTTTAACTTACAGGTCCCTCCGGATGCTTCAGCAATTGGTTTCGTTATTTGTGTCGAAGGAATATCTTTTTGAGGGACGACTTCAGGTGGTCCAGTGGGATCATCTAGCTGTTCAGATTGATGCCAATCAAGCTCCTCTAAACCATGACCAATAGCATCAGAAAATGCTAAAGGTGTCAAATAATTGGGTTCATGAACATCTATATTCTTATCCGGAACCAGTACTGGAAGTTCAGGTGAACCAGCTCGGACTGATACTAAAGGTGTCAAATATTCTTGTTCGCCCACATCAATTCTTTCTTTTAGAATTTGAACAGAGAGCAAAGAAGAGTCAGCTTGATCTGAAGGTACAAGCGTCAAATATTCGGGTTCACCCACATCAACTTGGTCATTTGGGATTTGAACCGAAAGTAAAGGTGAACCAGCTTGTTCTGAAAATACAGGTGTCAGATAATCCGATTCACCCGCATCAGTTTTATCTTTTGGGATTTGTATAGAAAGTGCATGTAAACCAGGATGATCTGAAAGGACTGGGGTCAAATAATCAGGCTCACCCACGTTAAACTTCTCTTTTGGAACTGTAACAGAAAGTGTAGACGAACGAGTTTGATCTGATAATACTGGTATCAAATAATCGGGTTCACATGCATCCATTTTTCCTTTCGCAACTTGAGCTGAAAGGGTAGGCGAACCAGCTTGATCTGAGTGCATTGGTGTCAAACAATTATGTTCACCCGCATCAGTTTTCTCATCTGGAACTTCCACTGGAATTGTAGGTAAACCACCTTGAGTTGAATGTAATGGTGTCAAAGAATCGGGTACATCAATTTTTTCATTTGGAAGATGAACCGAAAATGCAGGTGAACAAGAAATGAACTTCTTCGGGGCAAAATCATTATGTAAGATTTGTGCAGTAACGGTAGAAGACTCTGGTTGAATACAATGAGATTCAATCTCTTCATTGGGATCTTCTCCATTGTGAGCCATTGTACTTGTATCATCATTGTCATCATCATCATCGCCGTCTTCAGAGAGTGGTATTTCTGACTCAGACTCAGATGTAAGTTTGAGCTCACTGTATCCTATATGAGACAAAGCCTCGAAACTGCGACTCCGGAGATAAGAAGTTTTCAGCTGCCCCGATATCTTCTTGTTTCCTGTCTCCAAACCATCAGTATGATTAAGATAACTATGTCCCCCTTTACCCTCAGGCCCAATCGATTTTTTTTGGAACGATTTTTGATCATAGGCCCTTGAAATCCATGTTTCCTTGCAACAAGAACACTGCTTTTTACTAGATGGATCCTTAGGTGAAGCATCCAGATGAAAACAAGATTCAAGATTATTTCCCAACTTGCCAACTAAAAACTGGTTTGTTTCAAGGGCGGATTTCTTCTCTGGGGTAAATGAGAAGAGGCAGCCTTCACACATATCACATACATCAGCTAGCTTATCATGAATATGGCAGTAAACCAAAGATGAGATCTCTAGCTTATGAGCACCACAAATCAATTCCTTATAGAATCCAATGTTTTCATTGCCTATGACATGATCAAGCCTCGAACATAAAAGGCACAGAGTTTTCAATTTGTTGGATCGAGCAAATTTTGTCACCAAGTATGAGAACACAGCATTAACAAACAATAAGAAAATCAATAACCACTCATGAAATGCAGAAGCTAAACCAGCTGAGAAACCCCTTGAATCTTTCTGTAGTTTAACAGATGGAGCTTTCCTTGTATCCATATCCCGGAGAATTACTCCACCATCTAAGCAAGTTCTAGAAATGGAGATCTACAGATTGAAACAAATGTCGGTAACTTAAAAGGACACAAATCCCAGCCCAACCACAGTTTCGAAGATGCAGTCCGAAATTTAACCCTGAGAGCATCGAGAAGCAAATCACATTACGACCTCAATAAATTATGCAAACAACTAAGAAGCAACCAAAAGAAGCTAAAACATGAAAACCCATCCAAAAGCAAATATCAGAAACTAGGAGCTTAGAATATCAAGAAAAGCTTAATAAGATATAAGAATTGACACAGTTAACATGAAATGCCAAAACCCAATTCTCGAATAATCACTCCCCAACAGATACAAGGTACAATAAAAGATGCCTGCTTTAAGGCAATCATTAAAAACCCTAAATGTAATCTCAATACAGTGACTCTAAAAGGGAAGATAAACCAATTTCCTAGACAGCATTATTGAGCCCATGAACAGACAAACACATTTAGTTTAAAATTCTGAAGATGAAAAACAAAACCCATTTCTCAAACAAGACGTGGCAAAATAATTACAAACAGACAATCTGAAGAAACAAAAAAAAGAAGCCATTTTTCATGGAAGATAACAAAACCACCTTTGTAGTCTAATCATAGAACTAAGACATTCTAATTCAAAACCCACAATTTGAAAATTACAAAATCAATACATGGGGATCAACAAAATTTCGAAAACATAACCTACCCTGATTAGCACACAAAATCTATACACATGGTTGGCATTTGATGAAAAAAAAATCATAAGCAGATAGATTTTATTCCAAAATTATCACCAGAGAAGACAGAAACCTAATCCGAGCTTGAATCTTTCATTCCAGATCTATAACTAAAATTCTCCAAATTAAAAGACAATAATGTGATGATTCAAAAATAAGTTGGTGGCACGACCTTAAAGAGATACCATCCATATGACCAATGATGATGACAAACGCATAAAATTCCATTCATAACATGTAAGATTGGGAATTCGATACAGTAAAACTAAAAAAAAAAGAGAGGCTACAATTGGAAACAAATGGAGAGTATATTACCTCTTCTGGAACATGGTGGGAGAAAAAAAGTAGTATCAAAAGAAGAAAACATTCATTCCAGGACCAAACAAACAAAATAATTCGTAATAACCAACTGAATTCTAATACGGTTGACCAAAGTGTACCATAGGGATGGAAACGAGGCAACCAGCCCATTTGTTATGTCGAATGCCATGTGGGTGGGGGAGTCCCATCGGTTTGTTTAAGAAGCCTCGTACAGGGGCTTCCCATTCCAATATAGGAGTTTTTTATATGAAGACAAAATAGAGACATTAGGTATAAATTTTAAAACCCCTTATCCATTATATTTTCATAATGGTTAAACTATCTCTGTTTAGTTAATATTAGTAAAACTACTTAGCTAATAGATTAAGCTAATAATGATTAATCTAAAATAATCTTATACTTAATCAAATCAAATCAATTTTTTTTTCTTTTTGGTTTGGTGGGAAGAAAAAATAGAAGAAATGAAAGAGAATTTTTTGTAGTTTTTTTAAAAACCCTAGATTTTGATTCACTCAACCAGAGTAGTCAGCTATACCTCTACCTTAAACTCTTGGTCTTTTTATGGCTCAAATTTGATGAAATTACGTTAAAAAATATGATTTTTTTTTGTGATTCAGGGAACACTAAGGTTGGGTTTTCTTGTCGAATCAAACCGTAGACAACATTTACGGTTAGGTGTTCATCCTAACCAAACCGTAACCGTACTTTCATGGCGGAAAACCAAATTGTAACAGTTTTACGGTTGGGTTTTCATCATCGTACACAACCGTAACTAACAATTACGGTTAGGTGTTCATCCTAATCTAACCGTAACCGTATTTTCATGGAGGAACAAACAATCGTAACAGTTTTACGGTTAGGTTTTAGCATAGGACCCAACCGTAACGCATTATGTGCATGGGTATTTGTCGCACCAGTTACGGTTGAGTTCGATTTTTGATTCCCAACCATAATTAACGGTTAGGTTCGAAGGCTAAACCCAACCGTAATCTTTCTACGGTTGGGTACGATGCTCATATTATGACCGTAGAAGACATGACAGAAAAGCGAGTGAAACCCATTGATATCCTCGGACACTTGAAGAAAATAAACCCAAAGAATGTTTCTACGTTGGAGACAATGTACAACGCCAAATCCAAGTTGAAGAGTGAGAAATGGCAAGAAAGGGACCAAATCCAACAATTTATGTACTTGGGGGAGAAACACAACTACACCATGTTCCATAAAGAAGATGAGAATAAAAAAATAAAGTATATTATATTGGCTCATCCCGAGTTTATGAAGTTAGCACGGTGCTCCCATCAAGTGCTTCTAATGGATTGCACGTACAAAACTAACAAGTATGAGCTCCCGGTCTTGAATTTTATCGGCCAAACTTCTACCAAGTCCCCGTTTAGTGTTGCCTTTTGCTTCTTGAGAGACGAGCTCGAAGAAAGCTATGTGTGGGCATTGGAACAAGTTAAATTATTCTACGTTGAAGGATATACCCCTAAGGTGATTATCACCGACAAAGAACAATCCTTGATGAATGCAATAGCAAGGGTATTCCCGGATGCTCATAATCTTCTTTGCACATTCCACTTGTGGAACAATATTCAAACCAAGTGCAAACCGATTATTCGGCCAACAAAGAAAAACGAGATTGAGAGAATTAAGAAATTACCGGTACCTCAACAAGAAAAGGCCAAAGAAAAATTCGAGGAGGATGACAAGTTGGCGGAACTAAAATGGGCTAGTTTCCAAAGTGAATGGGACGCTTTGACATGGTCTATCACCAAGGAAAATTATGAAGAAAATGTTTGTATGTTATGCTTGCATTGGAGAAATTATCCAAGAGTTCTGAAGTATTTGATGGACCATTGGTTGAATCCGCACAAAGAGAAGTTTTTAGCGGCGTTCACAAACCAATATAAACACTTTGACAACCAAGCTACAAGTACCGCAAAGTCATCTCACAACCGAATGAAGAAGAAGTTTCATAGTTATGATGGTGGGTTTGTTACGGTCTTCGAAGATGCACGATTATTTCCTCCATGACTTGATAGAGTTAAGGAACTTTTCGAAAAAGCCGTTGTAGAAAACACACCATTTATAAAGACGACCCATGGCTCGAAGGAATTTCTTATAAGGTGTCGCATTGCGCAATTGAGAAGATAATGTACGAAGTCAAGCATTGTAGGTTGGGCAACTTGCACAGAGAAGAAGAGTGTGCTTGTCCTAACATGTCAAGTTTGGGACTTCCCTGTCGGCAAATGATGGCCAAGTACGAAGAAGACGGTGTGATCCCAATTCAATATATTGATCCGTTTTGGCAACAATTGTCTTTCAATGAACCCATCGTCGAGCAAGATTTTGGTGGATCGTTTGCCGATACCGACGTTGGAAAAGCTCTAGCCGAGAAATACGACACATTAAATCGCGCGCAAAGGCAAATATGGTTGAGTAAGTTGAGTAACTTCGTGTTTCCACACACAAGTTACAATGTCAAGGAACCAACTAGAGGGAAGAGAAAGGGTAGGCCTTCTACGAAAGAAAAGAGGGTCGTGGTGCGAGAAAAAGCTAGGGAATTGTTGGAAGAATCAAAGAAAAGAGAACCTTCAGGTTTTGAGCATTTGCAAAAGGAATATAAAGCGGAGGATGAGAAGGAGGATGATGTTCAAGGTAGAAACAAACAAAGAAGAAGTCAAACGGAACAAGGAGGACCAAGCCTAGTAGATTGTAAAGGAAAAGGTCACGGGATTCCCTCTCAAGAGAGTTCAACAATGGAAGTTGGTGCCAAGGGAAAAGGTCTGATATTTCGCTCCAAACAAAAATCAAGAAGCATAGTTAAGGTGAAGCAAAATGAACGGGTAGTTTAAGAGACACTAATGACTCCATCAAGTGTTAACAAAGAGTCGATAAAAGTTCCCGCACAACCAAACTCAAGAAAAGTTAGTATCAAAGAATTAGCAAGAAGAAAAGAAAATGTTAAAGGAAATACATTAGTGGTTGAAGATCGGCATACGATCCGGGTTGCAAGAGGATTGATACAAGCACCATCTAATTTTTCAAGAAATAAGAATGGTAAAATCGTCCGAACCGAGCACATTATATATGAAAAATTATTTGTTATATTTTCCGGATTTTTTTCGTGAATACATAAAGGCCACCGACGATGTTGTCGGTGATGGTAATTGTGGTTACCATGTATTCATCGAATAAGTTGGACCATTTAGCGGAGCAAAAAATTTGGGTTGGGAAGAATGGACTTATGTAAGGCATATGTCTGCGGTTGAACTACGTTCTTACCCGGATTTATACAAGTCAATGATGAGTGAACCGGGAGAAGAAGAGTCGTTGTTAAACGAGAAGTTCATTGCATTCAAAAGGCGTTTAATAGGCAACAAGAATTTGTCAAGCGAGTATTGGATGAGCATGCCAATATGTGGACAAATCCTCACCAACGCTTTCAATTGCGTCATCCATCATATCTCACTTGGATGTAGTCTTACATTTGCACCAACAAGAAGAAGCTTTGTCGAAGAATTGGCTAAGGGAAGATGTGTGATGGGGATGGTGCAAATGTACCATTTTGTCGGTCTCAAGTTGAAAGAAGGAAGCCCATTACCCCCATTAAGGGTTGGATATGACGGCGCAGTCTCCAGGTCCTGGTGTAACCGGTTCAAGCAAAGTTTCGAACTTTGGACCGCATTACGACTATCGAAGGAAGCCTCCTCACAAATTGTTCCTTATTCGGAGTCGGAATGATAATATAGACATATTGACTAAATGTAATATTGGTAGTGACAATATCATATGTATTCTGGAGGAATCAAAATATGAATAAAGTATTTTGTAATAATTATTTGTTATATTTTACGGTAGGGTTCGACCTTTCAAACCCAACCGTATATCTGACTCGTAGTAAAATTTATGGATTAGGCCAGTTTACGGTTGGATTCGACCTTTCAAACCCAACCGTAGATATAACTTGGTACAACTTTGGGGATTAAGACAGTTTTACAATTGGGTTGGACCGTACAAACCCAATCGTATATCTGACTCATAGCAAATTTTTTGGATTAAGCCAGTTTTACGATTGGGTTCGACCTTCTAACCCCAACCGTAAATGTGCCTGAAAATACACAATTAATACAAACATCCATTCCTCATTACTTAGACCATATTAAAACCCATTAGACCATTAAAGTATTACATAGATAATTGAAAATACCACCAACAAAACCACATGCCATTACAAAAGTACTAATAAATAGGTTTGCGAGTGAGCAAAATGTCCTTTAGGATGTGGTAATGAGGTAGGTATAGAAAGGGCCATATTTTCCATCTCCTCCATTCCTAAATAGATCTCTCTAAAACCTCATCTTCGGTTTCACCCGTAAATCGTAGTTGACCAATAATACGAACTAATGCCATAAATTCTTGGACTTGTCGGCGTATAGTGCCATATCGACAAATCAACTTGACGTGATCACGGTTATAAGGGTTGCCGGTTTCAGAACAAAAGTTTTCATAGGTTGTTTGCCAATAACTCTGACTCATTATACCACCTTGCCTTCGTTCTTCTTCTCTTTTTGGATAACATAATACATAGTTGCGGAAAATACATAAATCTTCATCCAAAGTAAAATCAGGATTTTGAACCCCAGGTTGAGCCATAATCTAGTATATTAGAGTAATAGTTCTGTTGGAGATAATTGTTGTAAAATAAAGGTGCAATTTCTTTAAAAAAAATATGGGTTTGATATGTACTCAACCATTCTCCTTTTTTTTCTTCATAAAGAAGATGTGTAACGGCTCTATTTTGAAAAATGGGTCGTACAAGGTTCCAACGACTCTATTTTCAAACCAAAAAGGGCTACAAAAATGAAACAAAAAATTCAAAAACAACTTTAAGGTTGGGTTGGGTTTTTGAGTCCCAACCCAACCGTAAATGTTCCTGGACCCTTATTTTTGGTATTTCCTTTCACTCCAAATTTGATTTTAAAAATAAAATTTTTAAACTTATTCATTCAATTTTACTATATTTAAAGTAAATAGGGTCATTCAAACAAACAAAAACCCAAAAAAACACAAACACTAGAATAATATTTTTAAGGGTTCAGGAATATTTACGGTTGGGTTTTGATTAGGGCTGCACAAACCCGACCCAGACCCGCCACCGACCCGTACCCGCCCATTTTGACCCGACCTGCACCCGACCCGCTGATAAACGGGTCGGGTGCGGGTGACAACTTCAAATACCCGCCTTCTGGCGGGTTGGGTGCGGGTGATACCTTCTCTCACCCGACTCACCCGCCCAACCCGCTAGAAAATCACATGTAAGTTTGGCACGCGTGACACGAGGGATTTTCACTTCATCTGTTTGTTCTTCGATCCAAAGAGATTTCATCCCATTGTTCTTCATCTGTTACACTTACAAACCCCCAAACCCCCAAACCCCCAAAATGAATCAGTTTTTTACATTTCTAATTTTTGTGAGAAAATCTGTCACTTACGTGATTGTGATCTTGATCAGTTTTTTACATTTCTATTGTTCGCTATCTTTTTATATATCTTCATCATTAACATATTTTTGTTTTATGAAAATTTTTCTTATGTTTAATGTTTTCTGATTGAATTTGTAGGTGGAAACAATGTTTACCAGAGGACTAAGAAGAAGGTAAGTGGACCTAAGTCCCCTGTAACTGGAAAAAGAATCCAAGGGGTATGAAATTCTCCCTAAGTCTAAGTGCAGCTTTCTTATTTTAAATTAGATGTTTTCTATTATAATTTCTAGGGCTACTAGAGATAAAATCTTAAAATTGTCAGTGAATAAATATGTTTAGTTATGTTATAATCATGTTAAGTTTCTTATTCGTTTTTGTTACTTATGTGTTTAATGATTTGTTTTTTTGATGTACTGATGTGATTTGGTTCAGCAGCTCCACCTTTTTGACTTTACCTGAAAAACTCTGTAAGATAACTAAGAGACTTAGACATGATGGAACCATCGGTCGATACACGAAAAACGGCTGAGACTATTGGCGGAAGATGAAGCATTGAGTTGAGTTCTTCCCGTTCCGGAATTGCTCTTGCCTGGGCTCGGGGGACTTATTCTTTTTCGGGAATTTTCTCATTTGTATACTTGATTGACTTGGTAGCTTGAGCAGTCCTATTACCCAATAAAATAACCGTAATCGCACGGCGTCTAACTAGTAGACAACGGCAAGTACGGGTCGAACCCACAGAGAGCGGGGAAATACTGCAATTAATATCTCTAATAAACTAACCAAGAGGAATATTTTTGTGATTTTTATATTAATAAATAAAATAATAAACTAAC
>JAJJMC010032380.1:1897259-1923664 GCA_023531435.1 Papaver californicum | reverse complement strand
GTATAATAATAATGACTAGGAAATATAAATAAGGTGGTAAAATTGTACAAATTAAGAGTCTATCATGTACTTGCAAGATGCCTATGTTAACTTTGTTTGTAGTCTATGAAATTGGCTTTGTAAATACTTGATGATAATGATCTTTGGTGTGAAAATGATTTTTTTGTAGTTTTATTTGTATAGCTCAAATATTTATTAAGTGGTACTGTCTAAGAAGCTCTTGTGTGTTGACTTAGTGTCTACTTTATATAACGTCTTTGTCAAGACATGATGCAAAACACTTTGATTTTGTGATCTTTAGTGTAAAAAAGGGTGATGTAGTCATACAACTTGAGTAATTCTGAGGTAGTATCTTGGTAGCTCTGGTATGTTGATTATGTATTTTAACCAGTGAAGTTACATAAATGATTGAATGATATGCAGATGCAAAATTAGATGGTCTACATTCATTTATATATGTTACAAAGTTTAGTCTTATGGTATGTTTTCTAATATGTTATTCTTTTAGTCTTTTCAATGTTGCATTATCTTGATTACATATTTTAATATCAGATTTCCCTATGTGCTAAAAAACTTGAAATTAGGTTTTTATGTATCATTGGAGAGGAATTTGATTTCGTTTCGATATGATTCATGTATTCTTGCTGCCTCCACTATGTCTGGATGATCGTTTATGGTAGATTTTTTGCCACCTTTTGTGGTATTTGCGTATGACTGATGTTGTTATCATTGCTTCAGATTCCCCACTTGAGACCTACTGAGTACAAGAGGAGTAGATTGTCCAGGAACAGAAGGACTGTCAACCGTGCTTATGGTGGAGTGTTGTCTGGAATTGCAGTTAGAGAAAGGTTTGTTACATTTTTTTTGTTTTATATTTGAGACCATAGCAGTCACTTTAATGAATGTTTATTAAAAAAAAAAAATCTCTGTTATGTGTAGGATTATCCGTGCTTTTTTGGTTGAGGAGCAGAAGATTGTCAAGAAGGTTTTGAAGATCCAGAAACAGAAGGAGAAGGTTGCCGGAAAGAGCTAGATTTGTGAAAACTTTTTTTTTGGGTTACAGTGGAAACAGGTATCACAACGCGTTACAATTATAGTGGAAACAGGTATCAAAAACGATCTAGGACATCTGAATTATAGTGGAAACAGGTATCACATCGCATTACAATTCTAATTTACTAGATTATTTGATGAGAATGACAAAAAATTTCCTTGTACAGTAGTAAAACACATCAAGTGTGAGATGAATTACGATTCCTCATCTGTTATTGGTATGTTCTACAATAGTCACTGTATGGCTAAACAATAAATATTACAGTGTAGTCGGTTGGGTAGGCCCCTGCTTGCAGGGAGCTGCTGGTTGGTTCTGTTTTCAGTTCATCACCTGCCATAAGGAAGAATTGCCTGGCAGAACAAGTGACTTCTTTTAATTTTTCTTTGTTTGCCATTTCAGGGGGTGAACCGCACCCACCCACACCCGACCCGTTGAAATGACGGGTCAGACCCAACCCGACCCGTCCTACGATGGGTTGGGTGCGGTTGAATATTCCAGTCACCCGCCAACTGGCGGGTCGGATGCGGGTGGGGCTAAACCCGACCCACCCGACCCGATCTGCATCCCTAGTTTTGATTCAGAAACCCAACCGTAAAACTGTCCTTCTTTAATATTCTGGATGGTCTACGGTTGGGTATGGACTTGCATCCCAACCGTAAATGAACCTGGGGTATTGTTTTTTACAACTATGAGAATTATGATTAAATTAAAGGCATACACTAATGAAATACAAGAGTAGGCAAAGACTTTATTTTTTACATTAAAGGAAGAACTAAAGGAAATGAAATAAAATAGATCATTAGATGATTACACTTAAACACTTAAGTACGAGGACCAGCACGACCACCATGACGAACTCTTTTTTTGCTCGTGCTACAACGAGTACGAGGACCAGCACGACCGCCACGAGTACGAGCACCAACACGACCGCCACGAGTACGAGGACCACCTTGCACATCCTCGGCTTCATCATGTGTGTCTTCATCACTAGGTTGCGGCTCTCTTTGGATAGTATTCACACCTCTTTTATCGGCTCTACTCCTCTTTAAGCTTCGCACCGTCTCATGTTCGTTTGATTCACGAAGCTTCCTCATTTTGTGTTGCAGGTTCTTTTGTTGCTCAACCGTCATCACATCACCTCTACTTATGTATGGAGTCATAGACTCTGCCAATGCAAGTGCTTTCTTTTTCTATTCACATATGAAAACAAATATTGGTTTAGTCTTTAATAATAAATCTTAAAAACATTAATAACATAAGTAATTTACGTACCAAGTTAAAATATGCCCTTTTCCAAACATCACTGAAACCATCTCCTTTGTTGTTTCCTTGACCCCTTTGAAGTATTCTCATAGATTCCGGATCAATATTAATCACATTTGGATGACCAAAATGGCGATATCAATCCAAGTAATCTTCGACGGCCTCTTTTGTGCCCGAAGATGGATTTAGCTCCTCCCTTTGGATTTGGTATTCCGGTTTATGGCGGTTGTTCCAAACCGCGACCGAAGGCGTTGGGATGTAGTTGAGCACGATGCTTGGGACTTTGATCATGGAGCCACTCACACATAATTTAAAGGCTTCGATTGTTACCTTGGTTTGGACATAGCCATATTGGCGGAGAGTTAGACGAGGGTTGCACATCACGAACCCAAACGGATGGTACAAAGGCTCGTTGTAGCCTGCCACGTCCGAGAATTGATGTAAATCTTCTACTACTCCATTATCAACTATGTAAATCTTCACATAAGGATCAAACACCACATCTTCTACGGTGAAAGCATCAATTTCACTTCTCTTCTTTGCTATCTGGACTTCTTTACGCTTTGACTGAGTACCGGTGAATATGAATTTCTTTCCTGTAGGTCCAGTAAAATCAGCGCTCCACTCCGTCTTAAGAGCCAGGATCAGAAAGTGATCATAGACCCATTCCTATGAAGATAATAAGTATTAATATAATATAATGCACAAAAATTTTTGAAGTTAAACATTGAAATTCCAACAATAAATTACCTAAAGAAGACCAGTATTCCCGGCAATCTCAGTACCTCTAACCCTCGAAGCTTTTCTAAGGTTGGAAAGTAGGTAAACGAGGGTGACAGTTCCCGATGAATACTCATGCGTCTTCTGGAGATCCTTTAACCACTGTAGAAAGTGAGCGTTGACCCTATTTCCTGAGTTATCAGCGAAGAAGATGGTACCAAGCATATATAGCAGATACGCCCTGGCTGTACGCATAGCTCTAGTTTCATCTATGACGACCCCATCATTTTCCAATTGCAGGGTTCCTCCAAACTTCTCCCTCAGACTACGCAACAACATCTTCTTGGTCATACCTAAACCTTTCTTCGGAACTTCACCCAGTTTATCTTCAGCAGCCAGTTTAAAATCTAACTCGACTTCTGTCTTCTCCCATCCAAGTGTGTCTTTAGCAAGGACACAAAGATCACTCCAAGACATGTTGTTGTCAAAATCTTCATACACGGCTTTTCCTTCAACTTGTAAGTCAAGAATTGACTTGACATCATACGGCGTTATTGACATCTCATCGAATGGGAGATGAAACATATCGGTTTCAGGCCAATTTCCCTGAAGGTTGTGCAGGTAACACTGTCATATTCCAACATAGAATTGGTAATTCCGGGAGCTAACCCTGTACCATTTACGAGAACGCGGACGGTTTTTATATTCTTCAGCTAACAGCCAATGTTGAGCCCTTTGACGAACCAATTTCTTCACGGCCTGTGTATGATCCTACAAAGAATAAAAAAAATCTTTTTTAATCAAACCCGTACCAACAAGTTATAACTTGAAGTTAAACAAACGGAAATTTAACAAAACAAGAGAAGTTTTTAGATTAATACCCTAGTCTCAGCATCTTTGGCAGCCCATGAATGCGGATAACCAAATAATATTGCAGACCTTTCTGGGGCCTCACCCCAAAGTCTTTCATTATTCTTCTTAGGAAACAACACGTCTTTTGCCTTTCGGTGATGGTTTCTTCCTTGGCTTTTTTTCCTTCACTTGAGGTTGAGTAGAAGAAACAACAATTTCTTTACCTTTGCCTTGATCGACAAATTGTTCTCCGTCCGTCTTTTCTTCATCATATTTTTCCTCTTGTGGTGGTTCTCTAGTCACAAGCGCACCTCCACTCACCACCGGTAGATCTTCGAAGTCTTGGAAAACATTATCTTCCTATTGAGGTAGTACTTCTTGAGTAGAGCTACCACCCCCTACCTCAAAATTCTTCTTCTTCTTATCGTTCTTTCTGAAGCCTCTATTATCTACCCCTAAATAACTTCGTGGCGAGGGGTTGGAGTGTGATCAATTGGTGTTAAATTATTACCCCTCTTGTTCTTGGGTTTTTCTCTATCCTTATTCCTACAACATACAATCAATACAAGTTAGATAATTTCAAAACAGTTCAACATAAACAATCAATCAAAAATCTGAAAATTCAGAATTCTTTACGGTTGGGTTACACATATTGAACTCAACCGTAAAGAATCAACAAAAAGAAGTTCAACTACACATGAGAATTTACGGTTGGGAATTGACAATCCGACCCAACCGTAAATAATTATCAAGAAAAAAAATGAACTAACCAGGAGAATTTACGGTTGGGAATTTACAATCAAAACTAACCGTAAATAATCTTCAAAACAAAAAATTTGAACTATCCAGGATAATTTACGGTTGGCAATTAGAATCGAACCCAACCGTAAGTACAAATTTTTCTTTGAGTGCAAAATAATTTACGGTTGGGTTCAGAATCGAACCCAACCGTAAAATATCATCTTCATCTCCTTCCTTCTGATTTACGGTTGGGTATTTAAATAACCTGAATGTAAAATTTAAAAGAAACCAGTTACGGTTGGGTTCCCAACCATAAGTTCTTGAGAACAAATATTTACGGTTGGGATTCCAATTGAAACCAACCGTAAATGTTTCTGGAAACCTAATTTTTGGACTTGAAATTTAATCGTTCTAACACATTACAATCATAAAATGGAGAAAAATAGCATGGTTTCTTGTAGAATCATACCTCATATACACCATTGGTTTTGGTTGGGGAGTTTGATCTCCTTTAACACCGATTTCTTCTTCAATTTCTTGATGAGTTGGGTTTTCTTCGTTTGATTGTTTTGGATTCAAATCACTGATAGCTTCTATACCTTTAGTAGAGTTTGTCATCTTGATGAGTTAGGTTTTCTTCGTTTGATCCGCGATTATAAATTTTCAAATCGATGATTAATCGAAGACGATGAATTTTAATGGAGATGGAATATAAATCGATTAATGGAGAAGAATGTCTACGGTTAGGTTTTAATGAATTGAAGAGGGTAAATTAGACTTTTTATGAAGACAAGGGTAATATGGACATTTACTATTGGTATAGGATATCCCATATCCAAAATTTGGGTTAGCCTTCAACTATGGGAAGCCCCTATATAAGGCTTCTTGTTTAAAAACCATTGATCTCCAAAAATTTGGACCTCCAAAGAGGAGAGAAAGGGGAAAACGAAAATGTAATTTTTTAAGAAACACATTAAATAAATTAGACACAAACATTTATTAGAGATTCTTTTCTTACCTAATGCAGCAACAAAGAAGGAAAAAAATTCCAGTTAGCCTTAGTACAATGTTATCTGGCATGAGAAGCAAGTTTATCAGCTATGAAGTTCTGAATACGTTTTACATAAAACAGATTCAAACTAGTACTAGTATTTAAAAAGAACTTGAAGTTATGAATAAGATTACTGCATCCCACATATAAAGTTAACAACTTGGAGATAATCGCTGACAAATAGAACTTTGAAAAGATTCATCTCTTGAGCCCAAGAGATCACACAAAAAGAGAGCAGCTGTTTCATCACTAACCTTTTTAGAAATCCAACCAAAGTTTAGAGTTACACCAGACCACACCCAAACCCATATTAAATTATCCAAACACATCTCTTTCCCTGCACACACTTATCATTCAACCAATTTAAGACAATTCACAAGATACAAACATCATTGACACACTGCAGGCAATCAAAACAGGCACATCCATATTCTTCATAAACCCATAACTATTTTCACAGCAGTTTCACCTATTGCTTGTCCTGATCTTATCGCTCTCACATATCCATACAATAAACTAAACCCATCTTCTAATTTTCCTTCTCCTCTCAATTGTTTCCTTCTCTTCTTTATTCAATCCAACAACGCCTTCTAACTTGTTTTCCAGTCACTAAAAAAACCCATCAGACTTCATAACCTTTATCTCACAGATGTAACCACCATTGAAGTTTGTATTCTCGGTCTAAACAACCCAAACCTTTTTAATCTCTTCTGAATTTGAAACCAAATTTAGTTCCTTCATCAACCACCATTCAATAATTTTTCTCGCTTGTTCACTGTCTTCTCAATCGCAGCAACAATAAATCCATTCTCTCGGCAATAAACTTGATAGGCGTAAAACCTATAGCCATAATCGCACGACGTCTACAAATTAGAAGCGGCAAGCATGGGTTTTTCCACGAAGATTGATTATAATAGTTCTAATTAATAACCTAATTATGAGCTGCAAGAAATTATTGTGAATGAATTTTATGACTTAAATTTAAAAATTACTAAAGAAGTTGATTAATTAACCAGAGGGAGAATATTAGGGTTATGGATTCCACTATTCTTAATGTATACAAAACTTTAGATTTAATAACTTAAACTACTCTCAAATCACTCAAAACAATATTGAACCTAATCTCATGTTTCGGGAAATAAAATGTTTAAAAATCACTATTACGACTTTCGTCGTTTATTGCAAAAGTATAACTTTCTTCGCTTATAAAATATCAATTGTTAAAACTATTCAAAAAACTATAATAAAGCTTTTCAAGAAGAGAAATTATTAGTCATTGATTAGCATAAATAAAGAAAGTTATTTTATTTAAGAAATTAAATTTTAAGAAATTTACATCAATAAATAACTTCGTCCACAACCATAATAAGAGATTTAGCTACTCATGGAGAGAAGAACAAATTAAAATTGAATAAAAATTTGATTTATTAATATGGAAAAACTTACAATTTTCTTTTAATTTTCTGTTGAACTAACGATTGATTCCAAGCGCTTAGAATAAAACACAAACCTTGAATGCAGCTGAATAAGTCTATCTGCTGATGCAGTTAAAGAACGACATCTTTCAGATGTATTAAACTTCAAAAACTTTTGCAGGCACTATTCAAGGAACCGTTGTGAAATGTATTGATTGTGAAAGATTAGACAACAGTTTCAGCGTCATATTGAAACTGTCGTCTGTGCTTCTTCTTCCTCTTCTCTTTCTCGAACTAAATTTCTAGAGAATTTATTTCCCATGTCTATGCCCCCCCCTCCCATAATTGTTTTCTTTGCTCCCTTTATTTACTACAACCTTCAAATCCCTCGAAAATCTTCCCATTCAATGAGATAATTCTCGGCAGATCACGACTTTATCTCTCGGTGATTTTTTTGATCTCGATACTCTGATCTTTTTAAAACTCAATAGTTTCCTTGTCGATTGTATTGTTTCCTTGTCTATGATAGACAATCTTCCATAAGACAGAGATAAAATCCGACCCAAATCTCATACAATATTCGTATCTTCCAAAAACAAGGAGAATATATTTTACGTGAGAGCATCTTTTTCATTTCCTATTTTGAGACTCCAAGTTGTGTACAACTCTTACGAATTTGGTAAGAATATACTCTTTGTCTTAAATCCTTCAAATACTCCCAAAAACTCATCCATAAGATCACGAAGGAAAGAGCAAGAAGTTTTCCTAAAAATTATTATTTTGAATTTGAAGAGTGGGTATCTTTATCAAATACTTGGGTGCCTTTATCACTTTTTTGGGTGCTTTCAACACTTTTTAAGCCAAATTTTTCCACACAAGTTTATTCTTCAAAAATACCTAAAAACATGAAAACATAACAACATTAGTACAAAAATCGAGAGATAACAATATAAATGTGAGAACAATTAAGACACCAAAATGTGTGTATCAAATACCCCCAAACTTATATTTTGCTAGTCATCGAGCAAATCTAATTTAGAAATAAAAAATCCTAACACACTTTCGCAGGAATCGCGACTACACTGAGCACGTATAACAAGCCTTTAAACCCCTAAGTGGCCTTAGCGGACGAGTTTTTTCTCGTGAGGGTTTACAAGAGATATATCCACAAAACCTTTAATTCCAACTTCTAATGTCACAAGTTTCCGAAGAGCTAAGAGGACATAAAGTTTCTCCTCCAACAGTCAAGAAATTAGAAGTGCCTGAGAAAATTACAAGCTAATATACTTAACTTATGAGAGAGAGAGATTGTGATGAGTTTAGCCAGTGCCAAAGATGTCTTTTTCCAGATAGACAGCGGACTACAAAGCAACCGAATAAGCATTTCGCCTCGACTCTGCCTCACCATAGGGTTTTATGAATTTGCACTCAGAAAACGATTTTAAGGGTCACACCGGTGTGTAAGCAGGATTGAAGAGAGAATACTTATACACTATTAATGGTAACGTTTTTCCTGAAGATATCAAGCCAAATTTTTTTTTGATGATCTAAATAGGAAAAGAAATCTAATGATTTCTTAGAAAATCGGCCATAAATGAGGATGGGAACATACTCTCACCTTCTAGTCTCACAACTTTCTAATGGTGTTCAATAGAAACAACTATGTCTTAAGTCTTCAGCTCCAACCCTTGATAATTAACCCTTGAAACTTGTAAAACTTTCCTCTTTTTCTTCGATCGCGTGTTGTTCTGAAACTTCCTTTTGAATTTCTTCTTCTCCATGGCTTTATTGCAAGAATACAAAAAGAAATACAAACTAATACAAAAGTTGTTTTTTTTTCTTTTTGAAAAGATTGATAGAAACATAAGAGACAAAATAAAAATAAATAAAAATAAATAAAAATGAATAATACAAAACAATAAACTTTATTTTCCAATGGAGAAGGACTTTTGCACTTGAATCTTCACAATTGTTGGTACACAAATCTTCAAAAATTTACATCTTTTGTTTTCTTCCGTGTCCCTTTGAATATGTAATGTTCTTTCCCTTTGTTGCTTGTAAACCTTGACATCTTCAACTTCTTCATGAATTGATGTTGCTCCGCTTGTTGATGATGCTGAGTTTCTATTAAGAGAGTTGTAATTTTGTGACAAAGACTATAAGATGAGGCTAGTCCTGAGGTCACCCTTGTAGTGATAAGAAATTAGCATTCAGAGATCAGATAGTGCTAAAAGTGGTACGAGGTTGAGTAGCTCATCATTCTACTTGGAGTTTGTGCAGATGAACACTCTAAGAGGACAGTTGAAGGTTTGGTGCCTCACTCAATAGAGTAGTCTCCACTAATGATAAGGTTAGTTTTATCTTTTTGTATTTACCTCTGACCTAATCATCTTCATCATGGATGGCGGATCCGTCATGATTTTTCTCTCATAGGTTAAGAACACAAATGTAGTTTTCTCTAGCAGTTCTAATTTCCATATTTTTAGGGAGAATCAGTATGTAAACTTAGCTAAAAGGCAGTATCTTTAGCAAGTAGATTCGACAAAGGTAAGGAAATATTTCTAAAGTCTTTGATGAAACGACGATAAAATCCAGCATGACCAAGGAAATATCTAACATCTTTTACGTTCTTAGGTGGCCTTAATTTTGAAATTAGGTCAGCCTTGTCTCTATCAAATTCCATTTCCTTAGCGGACACCACATGTCCTAACACTATTCCAGATTTAACCATAAAATGACACTTTTCCAAGTTAAGGACTAAGTTCTTTTCTTCACAATGTTATAGAACTAGTGTAAGGTGGTGCAAACATTCATCGAAAGAAAAACCAAAAGCTAAAAAATCATCCATAAAGACCTCGAGAAACCGCTCCACCATGTCCGAGAAGATACTTAGCATGCAACGTTGGAATATTGTGGGTGCATTGCACAACCCGAAAGGCATATGCCTGTAAGCAAAATTACAAAATGGACATGTGAAGGTCATTTTCTCCTGGTCTTCTGGTGTTATGGGGATTTGGTTATACCAAGAGTATCCATATTGAAAACAGTAATGGCTATGACCGCCTAATCTTTCTAACATCTGGTCAATGAATGAAAGAGGAAAATGGTCTTTCCTAGTGACTGAGTTCAACTTACGGTAGTCTATACAAACTCTTCACCCAGTGGTAACACAGGTGGGGATCAATTCATTGTTCTCATTCTCAACTATTGTAATCCCTGACTTCTTTGGGACAACCTGGACAGGGAAGACCCATTTACTAACAGAGATGGGGTATATGATACCCGCATCTAACAACTTAATCACCTTTGTGCGGAAAACATCTTTCATGTTAGGGTTCAAACGTCACTGCATTTCTCTTGAGGTTTTGGCACCTTCTTCTAGGTAAATTCGGTGCATACAGTCAACAGTACTAATACCTTTCAAATCTATTATGGTCCTCCCAAGGGCAGTCTTATGCTCTCGAAGAACACTAACTAGTTTATTTTCCTGATCAGGCTCTAAGTCAGAGGCAATTATGCAGAAAGATTATTCTCATTACCTAGAAAGACATATTCCAAAGTGTCTGGTAACGACTTTAACTCAAGGGTGGGGGCTTTAACTAAAGATGACACGAGCTTATCTGTAGTGGGTAGAAGAGGTTCGGGTTTACGTTGCAATTTTTCATAATCCATTACTGGTGCAGAATCTAACAACACGTTAACTTCTTCAAAATGATTATCCGCATCGTAGTAGGCTCGAAAATAGGCTAAGAAGGCTTCTAACGGATCAGTAACACTATTGGTTTGAAAAGTATTCTCAACTAGAAAATCAATCATGCACACAGACTCATGTTGATCATGGTCCGAAGGGGATTGGTGAGATTTGAAAACATTCACAAAGACTTTCTGATTGCCAATTTTTTTTTCCATTTGACTATTTTGACAATTGATTATTGCATTAGCAGTTTCTAAGAACGGTCGACCTAGGATAATCGGAGTGTTGATTTCTTGGTATGAGATAGGTTGAATATCTAGAATCACAAAGTCAACTGGATATATAAAGTTTTCTACCTGAACCAAAACGTTCAATAGTTCCACGTGGAATCTTGATTGACCTATCGGCCAACTGAAGTGTTACTCTAGTTGGTTTCGTCTCACCTAGTCCAAGTTGTTCATAAACCGAGAATACCAAAAGATTCACACTAGCCCCAAGATCTAACACTGCATTTTCTATCCGTTGATTTTCTATAGTACAAGTAACAGTGGTACAACCATGATCTTTGAATTTGACTGGGTACTGTTATGAAAGTATGGAACTAACTTGTTTGGTCGAGAATTCCTTTTTATGCACACTCATTTCTCGTTTGAACGTACACATATCCTTTAGGAATTTTGTATTAATTGGCATATGTTTAATTGCATCTAACAGTGGAAGGTTGATCTTAACCTGTTTAAAGATGTCTAGCATTTCAACATAAATACCAGGCTTTTTTTGGAAAGTCTTTGGGGAAATGGTGCAGGTAGTGTAAACACTCTCTTAGGGACGTTTTCCTCACTTGGACTCGCACATATATCAAACCCATTAGTATCAGTAGGAGTTTTTTCAACCTCAGACTCTTTTTCAGTTTGATTACTACCCTTAGTTGTTCTACTGTGTAGTCTACTGTTTTACCACTCCTGAGGGTAATGACTGCTTGAACGTGCTCAGTAGAACTACCTGACCCATTTACCTAGTGGACTCCTTTTGGATTTGGAGTTGGTAGGCTAGGAAATTTCCAATTCTGCCTATCATTTAGCTTGTTTGAAAGTTGACTAATTTGAGTCTCTAAGTTGCTAATAGCTTGAGCATTATTTTGTTGGTTACGTTGACTAATCAATACGAAGTTATCGAACCTTTGGATGCTCTGAACATCTTGATTGGCTAAGAGTTTCAGAGATTCTTCTAAAGTCATCATCTTTGTATCACCTGGGCTTGGTTCTTGGGCTTGAGTTGGGTTCTTAGGAAAAACTGGTTGTGGATTGCTAGATGGGCCACCCTGATGGATCCTTTTGGACCACGAAAAATTGAGGGTTATGTATCCAACCGGGGTTGTAGGTATTAGAATATGGGTCAAATTTTGGTCGACCCTCATATTTATAGTTCATACCGCCATGTAAGATACTAACCTGGTCACGGGTAATTTCACTTGGGTAAAATTGAGGCTCATTGTAGCTCATAGCATAGGTTGAACCTTATTGGATCCTAATCTCTAAGGATTCTAGAAGCCTAAGGATATTCGAACCATTATCAACTCGATTGACCCTATGAATAGGGTTTCTAGTTATTTCTAGTTTTCTCATTGAAGCCCATTGCCTAGTTTTCTCAGCTAACTCGATGAACGAGTCAAAACATTTATCAGGATCCTGATGGGTAAACTATCCGCCACTTATTGTTTTCTACCTGCGTACGGGTTTCACTATTTAGGCCCTCATACAAGATTTGGGCCATATGGGATTTTTCAGAACCGTGATGCGGACACTGGTATAACAACTCACTAAACCTTTCTACATAATCGTGTAGACTTTCACCTAGTTTTTGCTTAAAGATTTGAATAGACTGAAGAACAACAACAATCTTATGGTGTGGGTAGAATTTCTTAATAAAGGCTTCTACAAGAACATCCCAAGTGGTGATTGTTTTAGCGGGAATGAAATGATACCACTCTTTGGCCTTCTCATCAAGGGAAAAAGAAACAAACGCAACCTAAGTACATCTACCGAAACATTTGGATAACTCATGGTCCCATAAATCATTTCAAAGTCTCTATCAGCGTAGGGGTTTTCATTGTCTAACCCCATAAACGTATGAAGCATGTTAATTGTTCCAGGTTTGATATCAAATTTCCCATTAGAAAAGGGTAAAACTACCCCAGGTTCACGTACTACCCTAGAAGGGTTCATACGGTCTATTAGGATTTTGGTTACATGGGTTTCATCAGTATTGTTACCACACATTTCAGAAAATAAAGATGAACCACCAACAAACGTGCTAGGACTCGGAATCAAACAATAAAGATCGTTTTCTTCAAGTTTATTTCCTACACTATCCAACGAGGCATACACAAGTAAAAGTACTAGTGTTTAACAAGAATTGTGCATATGCAAAATGCAGGGTTTACTATTTTTGGTAAGCTTGGTGTACCTAAACATGATATACCTACAATCAAAGACTGGTCAAAACTACGAGACTAAGGTTTGTGGAATTTCGGCTGGTAACTCCCATAAGGCCAGCGTCACGGGTTCAACGTACTTTTCCACGAGTTTTCCTAAATTCGGTGATCTGACGATGCAATTGGTGTGTGCACGTATTTTTTTTATAATAATAATAAAATAAAAAATAAAACATACACAAATACATCAAAAAGGAAATAAAATCTAAAAAATTAAAAAATTTCTAATCTAGTGAATGAAAATCTAAAAAAAAAAATGAAAATGGATTTTACTAACCTATTATGATAGGCAATTTCCACGATAATTGTAAAAGATTACATGCACATCAAAGACAAGAAAATACCCAAATAAAAATAAAAATAAAAAATAAAAATAAAAATAAAAATAAAAATCTAAACTAACTAATGTAATTAACAAAAAATTAAAAATTAACTAAAGATATTATTTCTCAATCCGCGACAGCTTCGCCAAAAATTGATAGGCGTAAAACCTATAGCCGCAATCGCATGACGTTTATAAAGTAGAAGCGGCAAGCACAGGTTTATCCACGGAGATTGATTATAATATTTCTAATTAATAACCTAATTATGTTCTAAAAGAAATTTTTGTGGATGAATTTTATGACTTAAATATGAAAATAACTAACAAAGTTGATTAATTAACCAGAGAGAGAGAGAATATTAGGGTTGTGGATTCCACTATTTTTAATGTATGCAAGACTTTATATTTAATAACTTAAACATACTCTCAAATCACTCAAAACAATATTGAACCTAATTTCACTGGTTCAATCTACCGACGACCACCACTTCTTCACAGATTCATCTTTAGCTTAACCTCTTATAGATGGTGGATTTTTGACAAAGGCTAGAGTTATAAAATTGCCCTCTGCCTAGCACCAGGAACATGGAAGTATATGCACATATCTTTAACTTTATATCACAAACATGAAATAATTATGCCTTGTCACTTCTAAGCCGACTTCTGGCTATTAAAATTACGACATGTTACTCCTAAGCTAGTACATGATCACTAAACTTACCAGACTCGACACTGTTCAGTCTAATTACCAATTCAATGATATGTATAACCTGTCTCACTTACTTTGCAAGTCAATTGACTTGATATAATCAAAACAATGGTGGTTCATGACTCCACTATTCTCTACGAGATATCAAATACAACGCATGAAGGTTGAGAACACGAGGAGTAGTGGTCATACAAGTCCTCCCTGTTTGTTGGACATCACTCCACTACAATCATTAATTCTCCATTTTTTCTCTAACTTCCACAACTTACGAGAAATCAGTGTGTCTCCTCAAAAACTATAAAATAGATGGCTTCACCTATCCGAAACCAGAGAGAACTAAGAGAAAAGATCTACAGAATTAGCGATTTATCCCAGAGATAATCCATTCTAAATTACACACTACAATTACTCATCACAGTGTGATTTCTCAATACTTTCTTTGCTTCCCTTCCCTAAGATCTACCCAATCTTCTCCACCTTTGTGATTAAAGCAGGATGTGAACGGCCATTTTTTGGTTTAGGCTCGTCCTGTTTGAGATTGATCTCTCGAACCTACCTGAAAGTACCATTTCACAGTACATTTGTTTTCACCCTAAAAAACCTGTTTGCAACCCTTTGTCGGAACCCTTGTTCCTTCTTCCAATAACAGTGCAAGCCACTTGAACCTATAACTATGCCGGTGTGAATTTGATGGAGAGTCTGATGAACTCGGTTCGAATAGAAAGAGGAAAATTGCTCTCTAATCGTTTAAGGTTAATAAATTTTGAGGATTTAGGCACCCTAATTTGGATGCCCCTTATTTGGATGCATGCAACCCAGCTGGGTGTACTAAGATATGTAGCCCTAATTACATTTCAAGGTGGTAGCCCCTTATCAATATCTAGGATCCGCATAGTACTTTCCTTGTAAAATGACAATTCTACCCTTTTACTCCTAATTCAACGATCTCTTCTTCTTTTCCGCATCTAGCTCCAAAATACCAACAAAACTAGAAAATCAGAGTAATATACAATATTTACAAATAACTAATAACGCATTAGGAATCGATGCTAGAATTAAGCATTTTCAACGCCTATCAAATTTCCCCACACTTAATCTTTGCTAGTCCTCGAGCAAAACAAAATAAAACTAATACTAAACTAAACTAAAATGCTACAACTCCCTTTCGTTGAGGATACGTTTACAATTAGCATGTGCAACAAGCCTTTGAACCCCTAGGTGTCCCTAGTGGACGAGTTATAATCTCGTGTGGGTTTACAAGAGATATACCCATAAAACCTAATACAACTCAAAGTACATGCATCCAAAGAGCTATGAGGATATATATTTTATGCCACCCAACAGTAAGAAGTTAGAAGTACAAGAGAACTGCAATTATAAATACGCTTAATCGACGAGAATGAGAGTGTCATGTGTCAAACCAACGCCATATGAAGGAATGCAGCCTCGAAAACAATCGAATAAGCATTTCGCCTCGAATTATGCCTCACCAATAGGATTTTATGATATTGACAGTCGTAAAACGATAGAAATAGGTCTCACATGTGTGCAAACAAAAGTGAAGATATAACACTTGCACACGTTGAATGGTAACGCTGATTTTTTTTATATTTCTGATGATATCTAAGAAAGGAAGTCAACCATATGCAAGAGCATGTGAATGCTCACCCACCTTCTCATCCAAGCTACAAACATGCACTTTTCTCTAACAGTGTCAAATAAAAACAACTTGTCTTCGGCTTCAACCCTTGATAATGAACTTTCGAACCTTTATACTTCATCTTTCCACTTTCTCTCCAGGTTGATGAAAATCAACTCTTTCAAACCTTGTACCTTTCAAATTGTTGCTGTGTTGAACTTCTTTTTAGATTTTTACTTCACTACGGCCTTTATGAATATGATTATGAATAAATAAATACAAAAATAATAATCCTTTTTTTTCCCCTTTTTTTCTTTTTTTTTCTATCTTTTTTTTTTCATTTTTTTATAAGGCAATGCAAACAAGAAAAAAAATATGATATGGAATAAAAAGACCACAGAAAATAGACTTTAGCACTTGATGCTTCACAATTTTATACCTAACATTCATAAAAATTCACTTCTTTTGTTTTTTTTTGTATTTGTGCTTTTCTCACCTTGTATTGTTGCTTGTACCTACGACGTCTTCAACTTTTTTCAAAATTTTAGATTCTTCCACTTGTTGATGATGATAAGTTTCTATTGACGACTGCTTCAAGAGTAGTGATGCCTTCAATTTAGACTATAAGAATGAGGTTAATTCATAATTCTAATATCACCCTTATGATTGACAGAAATTAGCACTCAAGTGATCAAAAAGTAGTGCTGAAATGGTGCGAGGTTGAGTATCTCATCATTCTACTCGGAAATAGCGCAGATGAAATATTCTAAACGGACAACATATGTTAAAGGTTTGGTATATCACTTATATTTTTTACACGGGTAGTCTCCACTAATGATTAATTAGATCTCTAATATTACATACCTTCTGAACCTAATTCACCACCGACATAGTTAAGTTTATCATGATTATTCTCTCGATCAACTAAGAATACCAAATGTAAATTCTCTAGTCATTTGAAGTTTAGTTGTTCGGTAAGAACTCCGTATGTAAACTTAGATAAACGTATACAAAATGACTCTAAAATCTCTTAAAGTTGGAGTTTCATTCAAAAATTTACAAGAAATTAGAAAAATTCAACCTACGAAAGTGAATACTAAAAATCTATATGCTTAACCACTCCCCCACACTTAAACTTTACATTGTCCTCAATGTAAAATGACTTCTCTAATGTAAAATCACGGCGGGAAATCCTATAATGATATGAAAATTCAGAAAAACAATAAAAAAATACAAGATTTATTAAACCAATGGGTTTCCTTCCATGCAACGCTTGGCTTAACGTCATCAGCTCGACTTTCTGATCACCCATATACTAACAACCTAAAAATTAGAGGATTCTTCCAGACAACAATCTTCATTGTAAATAATAACTTCATACAAAAATTATTACAACAAAAGAATAGTAAAGTTATTTCTCCAAAGTTTCTCCCACACTTAGTCCTTTCTACACTTGGAAGTGGATAGAAAACATAGAATTTGGGAACTTCCATAGATTTGTTTTTGCAAATATGCATAGTATGAGAATCAAGTGTTTCTAATGGAAGATATTTATAAGTAAAGTAATTCAACAAAACTTCCGAAGCACATACATCTAAACCTAGGTGACGTAAGGGAAAAAGATGTATAAGCAAAGTTTAGTCAAACCTTCCAAATTCTCTTGTATACGGGATCCTCATCTTTATCAAAAAATTATAATAAATTAATTACCTCTTGTGTACCGTGGTCCTCTATCAAACTTTCTAACCTTTTTTCATTACTTTCCACCTCAAAAATCTCGGCATCAACTTTATCAATACCATACTTGGCAAGTTCAGTTGATCTTGCATAATATTGCTCAATTCGGTTTCATTCTCATATATGGCATACTCCTCTTTTTTTTCATCTTGATCCCGGAATGATTCCACTGTGAATCTTTTGGGGATGTCACTATGAATTGGTTAAAATGATGTACTTTCATACTCATCATCACTATCATAGCTAACATAAGGTCTATCATCGATGAATTTTGTGTTTTTAGGTTTATTTTTAGTTTTTAACTTTGTTTTTAGATTCTTAATTTCAGGTACCTAATCTTTGGCTCTTGGTTATCGTGATGGTTATCAACAATGCAATATTACTACGCGAAAGGGAACAATTCTAGAAGATCCATCTTTAGTAGAGATGGTTGTTCCTCCACTTCTGGAGAAGAAGTTGAGAGAGTTGATATCTCCATGTTTAGATCTGTAACCACTGTGCATTAATATAGTTGCACCAATAGAGCTGAAGTCGAATTTTATTCATCATCTACCTAAGTTCAAGGAACATCCAGGTGAAAACCTAAATCTTCATCTTTAGCAGTTTTAAAACATGATGACGAGCCTTATGCATGAAACCGAAGACAGTGAAACGGCTATGCTACAAGCCTTTCCATTCTCATTGACAGACTTAGCAGAATAATGGTAGTATTATCTTCCTCCATGGAGTGTTAAAACATGGACACATATAAAAATCTATTTTTAGAAAAGTATTTTCCTGCTTCTAAGGCGACATCTGTTCGTAAAGATATTAACGGTATTCTACATATTACTGGGGAGTCTCATTATGAATACTAGAAAAGGTATAAACGGTTGTTGGCAAGCTTCCCACACCATAACATCACCTCAACACTCATCATTCAATATTTCTATGAAGGATTACTTCCGGAATAGAGAAACTTGAATGATGCAGCTGCAGGAGGTACACTTACTGATAAGACAATCTCGCAGGCAACTAGGTTAAGTGAGAGAATGGCTTCAAATGTCTAGCAATTCTATGCCAGGAATAAATCAAATTTTAGAAGATTTAAAGAGATAGTAAAGTCTTCACAATCAGAACAGCGGTTGAGCAACATTGAGAAGGTAGTGCAACGAATTGCTGCGTTGATTATTCCTACTTATGAAGAAGAGGTCGAAGAGGTGAATGTTGTGTTCCCTAATAATAGGCCAAGGTATGGTCCCTATTATAATACCTACAATTCCAGTTGGAAAGATTACCCAATTTCAGCTATGCGAACAAACAAGATGCAGCTCATATGCCAACTTATGGGCGACAAAGTGAATTTCAACCACAACAACAACAATTCTAGCATCTCAACAACCTCAGAAGCAAGGTTCTAACCTTGAAGATTTGCTTAAAACTTATATGCAGAAATAAGATACCATTTTACTAAGACAGGATATGGCGATGAAGGACATTCAAACACAAACTGTTCAATTAGCTACTTTTATGGGTAAGTTAGAAACACAATAAACTAGGAAACTTCTATCACATACTATTGTAAATTCAAGAGAGAATGTCAATACAGTAATTCTTAGAAGTGGAAGAGAAGTTGCATATTTAAGTCAGCAGAAGCAGGGTAGTGAAGATATTAAACAAAACAAGGAAGAAATAGTGTCTATAGAAGAAACCGGTCCAAAGGAAAAGCAACTTCCAACCGGCCAACCTAAGGACATGGTTATTACTTGTACCACTCTAGCATCTTTTCATAGTCGCTTCGCCAAGTCAAAGAAAGAAACTCAATACAAGGAGATTCTAGATATCTTCAAAAATGTGTAAATTTATATCCCATTCATTGATGCCATGAGAACAATACCCAGGTATGCTAAGTTTCTGAAGGAGTTCGTAAAAAAAAGGATGAGTTAATTGCTAACGAGATTACGCAGGTGAGTAAAAGTGCTTCAACTATATTGTTGAAGAATATGCTTGCAAAATGCAGTGATCCTGAGGATTTTACAGTACCAATTACTATTAGTAACCGCGTATTTGAGCGTACTTTGCTTGATTTGGGAGCATCCATTAATGTGAATCTTGGACCTTTAAAAGAGACATGGATTATATTCAATTAGCCAATAAGCCTGACGTTTTTCCTAAAGGACTTGTCGGGGACGTGTTTATACAAGTGAATGAGTTAATCTTTCCGCTTGATTTTTATATTTTGGATGTGAAAAAAGGAGATAATTGTATGTCTACTTCATTACGTATTGGGAAATCGTTTATGAAGAATACAAAGACGAATATTGATGTTGATAGTAGGACACGTACTATGGAATTTGAAAAACAAATTATACGCTTTAATAACTTTGAAGCCATACGTTATCCAAGTGATGTCCATTCTGCATTCTCTATTGATGCTATTGATTCGTTAGCTCAGCAGATGTTTGATTTGATCATGAAAATGAACTTGGGACTGTGTTACGACACAATATTGCTATTGATGGAAACTGTTCGACAAATATGGACATTGACGTGGGTAACGAGATAATGGATATTTGTGGTGCTTTCTCAACATTGCAGAATACACATTCAGGTACTATTTCTAATATTTCTTTGCACATGTCTGATGAAATTCCTTTACTTTTTATTGTGCAAGCACCTAAATTAGAACTAAAGACTCTTCAATGACCACTGAAAGTATGCCTACCTGGGTGACGTGGAAGAACTTCCAGTAATTATTGCCAAGAATCTCACTGGAGTGTATGAAGAACGCCGAATTAGGATTCTGAAAGAGCATAAAACGGTCATTGGGTGGAAAATTGCTGATGTAAAGGCATTAGTCCATCAATGTGCATGCATAGAATCCTAATATAAAATATTCTAAGATAGTACGTGATGGTCAGCGTAAGCTTAACCCCCATATGATGGAGATCGTGAAAAAAAAAGATACTCAAATTGCTAAGTGTGGTGGTAATTTACCCAATTTGTGACAGTAAGTGGGTTAGTCCAGTACAGGGGTACCTAAGAAATCTGGTGTTACTGTTGTCAAAAATAAAGATCACGAACTTATTCGTACACAAGTTCAAACAGGATGGAGAGTATACATAGACTACAGAAAGCTTAATTTTGCTACCCGGAAGGATCACTTTCCTTTGCCTTTCATTGATCACATATTAGAGAGGTTATCTGGACATTCACATTATTGCTTTCTGGATAACTATTCAGGCTATAATCATATTTTGATTGCACCGGAGGATCAGGAGAAAGTAGTTTTACTTGTCTCTTTGGTAATTTTGCATATAAGTGTATGGTGTTTGGTCTCTGCAATGCGCCTAACACTTTTCAGAGATATATGGTGAGTATATTTTCTGACTACGTAGAATGCATCATTTAGGCATTTATGGATGTGTAGATGGTGGTTTTTTTTACAAGGGATAGTGATGTGATTTTAATATAGTGGTAAAAAGGGTTTGATTCTCAGACTTGTGAAGATTTGATTTCTAGACCTAATTTTTAATGACTAAAAATAAAGAAGATTAAAAAAAAGTTGATTTAAAATTGATGGGAGGAACTAGGGTTAGGGATTCCACTATTAACCAATATTTCAAGTGATAAAATCTTATAATTCTTGTATTCAACTTATTCTAAATATTGCCAAAGTTAGGTTTTTGAAAGAATAATTGTAAATCGAAAGTATGAGGCATCAAAAGTTTAAAACCAAGCATGACCCATCATAAGAAAACACAATTATTTGATAAAAAACATTTTTTTTCAATTTAATTCAAAGCAATTAATAATAAAAGAATTGTAAAAAAATAGATAAAATAGAAGTTACCACTTAATTATTGGAGAAATAGCTTCCTCCGTCGACCCAATGATGGTGATTAGCTCATTATATTGGAAACACCCTCAAAAATATATTTCATAGCTCAAAAAGTGCTTACAATGGTGAAATAATAGTAACACAGGAGAACAGAAACGCTTATAAGCGTTACAGAGAAGTATTCTCTGCGTTACAGAAGAAGGAAAAGTAAACAGGAGAAAAGAACGGACTTGAACTCCTTCAGAAATAAGACTGCTTCAGGGACTGCGTCAGCTACAGTATTAGCGACAGTATCAGCGACACTTTCTGAGCGCCTTATGTTCTTCACCTTTTTCTTCACCAGCAGAACTCGGGTTTTCCTGAAAAATTTTTCTCTGCTGCGGCTCTTCCCGATGGCTTTCTCTTCGACTCTCATTGCTTTATATAGCATTAGTAAACCCTAGAGATCCTTCTTAACCGATAAGGACTCCCAAAACTTATCCAAATCATACTCTAATCCCTTTAACCAATTCCCGGGTGAAAAAGGATTCACCGGCAAAAATCTTGACTGTCAACCATTTTTTTCGGCAGAATTAATCCTATTTGACGTGTTTTGTTATCTTTTGTGTGTTTGAACAATTTGAGATACCAAGAACACGTTTAAAATCCTTAAAACTCGGTTAACAGAATCATACAGAAACTTTCTCACGCAACCAAAGTTTTCCCGCCATTTTCGGTTTCAAATTCAAAGAAGGAGGTGCCCCAATCCAAGAGTTGGGTGCCTTTAATAATTTTCCGGGTGCCTTTATCATTTTTCGAGCCGATTTTTTCGCAAATGTTTATTTCTCAAAATACCTACAAAAACACAAAAAAACATAAAAAGTACAAAATCGAACACTATCAAAATAGATAGTCGAGCGCAATTTAGACATAAAAATGTGTCTAACAGATAGAATTGTAAAATCGCCCTCTGCCTAGCAGCAGAAGCATAAAAACATCCGCATATTTCTGCGCATATCTCTGGCTTTATATCAAAACATGAAATACTGTATTTCTATATATATTCCGTATATGGATTAAGAATATAGTCTCTGCAAATTTCTACGAGCGTTTTATACTGATACCTTAGTCTTTCTAACATTTATAATATTTATGCCATATTGAACCAGTCTCAAGTCGCATAAATTCCACAACTGAAGTCCTTGAACTTTTTTTGAATGTGCATCGACAACATCTATCTATTCTGGAAATAGCTAATGCCTGATCTCCGAGAACGCATTCTAGCTTAATATTCTGCTCGTAAAGAACACATCTAATGAGGTGTCATACTCGTCAAAAATATATTTCTCACTTTATTACACTAACTAGTAGAATAATGATAAGCATGTTCGTTCCTAAGGGAGTATAGAGTCAAAGTTTTCAATTCAAGTTCCTAAAAATAAGAATAGTGCAAAACCTACGAAAATAAATGATATTAATGCAAACGACGTATATGAGAATGTTCAAGGACACTTTCTCTACCACGAAACGTGAATCAAATCAACATAGCTATGTTTCTGCAATATCCCCATTACTAATAACCCTAGAATAATTAGTACGGTCAACTATTCTGCAGTCTCCAAAATTCACCGGACACGGAAGTGCTCGACTACCGGATTCTACTCATTCGAGCTATGTAGAAGTACGCTATGTAGATATAACTCAGTAAAGCGATTTAAGTTTCGTGAGATAGGTTACTCCTAGTGACAAATACAATGGCTCAACTCATCTACCAGTGTCAATCTTTACATATGAATATTTAACAAAATCCCATTATCAATTCCAATATATTGCTACTTGTACTTATAATTTCTAAACAATTACGGGTCGAAAAATTCTCAAGTTAGCATTAGGACTCTCAATTAACCATTCAATTCCGGATTTAAACGATTAAGTAATAATTTATAAAACACTATTAGTACGGTGAAGATTAAGCAATAATACGATAGATTGCTAGAAAATAAAATTTTAAATATCAATTCAAAATCATGTTCGAGACATCGAAGTCGTCCTTAATCAAGATGCAATTAGCTACTGGAGTTCATGGTAATAACAATCAAAGATAAAGAAAACTTTGAAACAAAAGGTATTCAAAAAAAAACTATAGCCGTAACTCAACTGCTGGTGGTCTACTTCTACATCGTGCCCATTGCTATTGGTACAAACTAGTATGGTTCAGGTCCAATTTCCTTCTCTTCTTATTTGACGGACTGGTGGTGTGAACTATAACTTGGAAGGTGATCTTTTATGTTGTTGTTGGTATGTACTGGATGTATGCAGGTGGGTGGTGCAAAAGATGATGCTGAATGCGAAGGTGATGTTGTGTATGGTGGTGGATGTATAGGTTAGAGTGGAGATAGAGGAAGTCGTGATAGGTGTTGACTGGGATGTCTTTCTGAAGCCTTTCATGACCCTTTTATAGCTTTCAATTCTTGCTTCAACTTGAATCCCACTCAAACCCAGTTTCCTAATCTCAACCAAACTCCTAAAACCTTATTGAATCTGCCACCGTTAGTCACACAAAAACTGACAACAAATCTCATCTCATCTGCTATTTTCCAGGCTTGAAACTATCCTAAACCCTGTCAGAATTAAACTACTCATTCCTTGTTTACCTTAACTCTTCTATAATAAACACAACCCATGACCAGCGCAGTTGTACATCTCTTGTCACAACGAGCAAATATGTCAGACTAACCCAACTTGCTTTTGATTTCTCGTCTAACAGCAGCACAAACTCCATCTTCTTCCAGAACCATGGTCTAGCCTCTAGTGTTTCATCAGCTGCACTTAGTTTCTTAGAAGAAACATCAACTCTTTCCAACACTATGATAGATTTCTGAGAAGCCTATTTATAATAACCGCAATCGCACAGTGTATAATTAGTAGACAGTGGCAAATACGAGTCGAACCCACAGGGAGCGGGGATAATACTGTAATCAATATTTCTAATTGACTAATCAAGGATGATACTTTTGTGTTTTCAGATTTTCAGAAATGCAAATGAATGAGAAAATAATAAATAAACTATCTAAAATATACAATGTGATCAAGTAGAGAGGGCACTAGGGTTTTCGGTTTTCACCAATTTAATATATAAAACTCACATCTAATCTCCAAAATTATCGTTTCACCACTGTAATTTTTCTTCGCTTCCAAGTTGACATTTCTAAGGAATTACTTATCAATCGAAAAGTATATCCTATTAAATGTTAGTAAGCATGGAATATCTATTTAAAATCATAAACAATCAGTAGAGCTATCTAACCAATATATAGTTTCAAAGAATCAAATATCAATTTGTAAGCATATACCGTCAAAGAATCTAATCCCAGAACGACATATCAAACGGAAAGCATATATGATCAATTCCCCTATTTATGCAATAATTAGTCAAGCTAACAATGAAGATAAATTATTAATCATTTAAACCATTTATTTATGAGTTTTCCATAATCAAAATTGGTTTCTACCCAAAACCCTAGTCACAAAATCTAGCAAAACATGGAGATGGGTTTCTCAAAACCCATTAAAAAGAATTAACAAAAAGTAGAGTGAAATATTAAACCCTTATTTTTTCATTTTCCACTTATGGTTTTCTGTCCTCTTCTTCCTGGAAGCTCCAACCCCAGGAAATCACAGCCGCCAACCCTTTCCGTCCATAACACAACCACTCTACAATCTCGATCCACCCCAGACCAAACTCTCCTTCTCTCCCCCCCTTTTAATCAATCAGAGCAGAGCTTGTCCCTCTACTCTCTCCCTTCCAATCAATCAACACCTTTCTCTCCCCTCAAATCTCTTTTACGCCTCCAACCTACCCCTTCTCTCCTCTGTTTCTTCTGTTTTCCATTAGACCTTGTCTCACTTTTTCTTATTTTCATCTTTTACCCATCGACCACGTTCAACAACTTTCTATCAACCAACTTATTTCACTCTTTTTCTTCACTTGCCACGTCCGCCACCTAACCACTTCTTCTTTTTGTTAATCACATCAGCCACCTAGCCAATCATCAAAATTATGAGTCCAACTTTGTGTCTGACGTCCATCATCCACTCTCACTGTCCCCGTGTTGATTATTCAGGGTGATGTCATTCTAGTCCAGTTTAGCCGTATTTTCTCGTAATTTTGGATTTTATGTTTACTACATAAACAAGCATAAAAATAATAAAGTTAGTACAAAATTAATTACTAGCAAATATAAATTAGGTGGTAAAAATGTACAAATTAAGTGCCTATTAAATACCCCCAAACCTATATTTTGCTAGTCCTCGAACAAAACTAATCTAAAAATAAAAAAATCCTAACTCACTTTCGCAGGAATCGCGACTACATTTAACATATGTAATAATCCTTTAAACCCCTAAGTGGCCTTAGAGGACGAGTTTTGTCTCGTGAGGGTTTACAAGAGATATACCCACAAAACCTTTAACTCCAAATTCCTGCTATCTGCGAACGACTGAGGGTAAACACTAAACAAGCTATTTAGTTGGCATACTAAATTCTTCAGCTATAAGAATCATTACCCTGTATGAATCCAATTGATGTACACGAGTTTGCACTCAGCGTGCTGAAATTCATATAAGAATGCAAAACTCTATCAAATAATCATTGAACATCCAAAACTAGATAAAAATTATCAACATTCACATTGCTCGTAATCAATCAAATTCAAACACAAGGATAGATTAGAAGATGGATATAGAAGTGATGAATGGTGCATATGTTGACTAAGGTGAACGGTGTTTCCTAAAATATTAGTACAAAATCCGGCTCGGATGCTCCTATTATTATTATTATTATTATTATTATTATTATTATTATTATTATTATTATTATTATTATTATTATTATTATTATTATTATTATTATTAT
>JAJJMC010032380.1:1807133-1897249 GCA_023531435.1 Papaver californicum | reverse complement strand
ATTATTATTATTATTATTATTATTATTATTATTATTATTATTATTATACATAATTTATTTATTTATTTTTCTTTTTTTTCATCTTTTTTATTTTTTTTGCGACTACATGATTAGATCTTTTGAATCTAAGTGCATGCTCCTTTTCAGCAGATTACATGATAGTTCTCATGGATCTTGTATTCCACGCTTGCTTAGGCGACGGAGACAGGGAGAACACACGCATACTGCTGTCAAAGTGTCAATTTTTTTTTTACAAAGTTAAAATTCTAATGCATCCGAGCTACGACCTTACGGCAATACTAAGGCCCCACCAAATCACTTAGAGAAACAGAAAATTACAAAAATAAAAACAGAAAGTGATATGGTTATGATGAGTCCGAGATATGCTTGTTCAATGACTATCATGTTATTTCTAACACCTGAGTGCATCCAGATATGAATAGACCATTTAGCTGGGCACACCAATTCGTATAGATAAGAACTATATTTCCATCTACCTAGAATGGTTAGTGTCATCCTGAATTGTTCACAAGTTTCTAAATTTTAGAGTTTCTTATTGACACCAATTTTCTGAAACTCTACCCCCAAACCTAAATCTAAAATTGTCCTCAATGTTTCAAACCTGCGACCTAGAATGGCATGCAATATAAATATAAATAAGAGAGACAAATGTAAATCAAAAGAGAAGGGATTTGAAGATTTCACCTGATTGACACAAGAAAAACAGTATTCTATGTAACACACATCAGACAATAGTAATAATAAAGAATACTGAAGATAAAAATAAAAAAAAGCCTAAAAAGAAAATAAGAACCTACCTACTGGATATGTACAGAAAGAATCCCCATACACTAACAACCTTAAAATTTGGGGATCAACCCAAAATACAATATTTATAAATGGCAGCTTCACAGTTATATTCTGGCAACACGGAGACACTAAAACTATCAAAAACAAGGGATTACCCCCAAACCAAGTTTTTACTACACTTGGAAGTGCATAAAGAACAAAATATGGGGATAATATTAGGATTGGAGAAATATCAATTGGTTCATGGAAAATGTCAGGAACAGGCAAATCCTCTGGGTATATGGATGCAAAGTGATCCAACAAAACTTGAGAAACACATAATTCTAACCCTAAATTAGGTAACTTTTGGAAGTCTAGGGGTCTATAAACAACCTCTAAGTTGGGTGAATGATCTTGTGAGATAGATCCATCTATGGAATTAGGAAAATCATCTACACAATCATCCACATGGTCATCTATATATTCTGTATGTAACAGAGAGTCACTACAAGACTGATCATCATCAGCAAATAATCTCTTGCATTCCAGAACTCTCAATCTTTGTTCCAAACTAAGCGGTTTGTGTTTATGATACTTCTCATATATCATTAGAGGTGATTCTTCACTTACCATAGGTGAAGCAAGAACTTCCTTTTGCCGTGACCAATTCATATATTTCCGAAGTGTCATCTTAGATGACGTCTCCTGAGAAGGAGTCATCATCCTCAGAAAAGTACCTGAAAAGAAATACTAAAACAAAAACAAGTAAAAAGGAAAAGAAATCCTAAAATAAAATAAAAAATATTGTACAAAATAATAAATAAATAAAAACCTAAACCACGATTAGAAAATCAAAAATACTAATTACAATATTTCACAACCGCTCTCTGGCAGCAAGCGCCAAAAATTGATAAGATTCTGAGAAGCCTATTTATAATAACCGCAATCGCACGGTGTCTAACCCACAGGGAGCGGGGACCATACGGCAATCAATATTTCTAATTGACTAATCAAGGATGATACTTTTATGTTTTTGGATTTTCGGAAATGCAAATGAACGAGAAAATAATAAAATGAACTAGCTAAAATATACAATGTGATCAAGTAGAAAGGGCACTAGGGTTTTCGGTTTTCACCAGTTTGATATATAAAACTCACATCTAATCTCCAAAATTATCGTTTACCACTGTAATTTTCTTTGCTTCCAAGTTGACATTTCTAAAGAATTGTGTATCAATCGAAAAGTATATCCCATCAAATGTTACTAAGCATGGCATATCAATTTAAAAGCATAAACAATCAGTAGAGCTATCTAACCAATATATAGTTTCAAAAAATCAAATATCAATTTGTGAGCATACACCGTCAAAGAATCTAATCCCAGAACGACATATCAAACGGAAAGCATATATGATCAATTCCACTATTTATGCAATAATTAGTCAAGCTAACAATGAAGATAAATTATTAAACATTTAAACCATTTATTTATGAGTTTTCCATAATCAAAATTGGTTTCTACCCAAAATCCTAGTCACAAATCTAGCAAAACATGGAGATGGGTTTCTCAAAACCCATTGAAAAGAATTAACAAAAAGTAGAGTGAAATATTAAACCCTTATTTTTGCCTTTTCCACTTATGGTTTTCTGTCCTCTTCTTCTTGTCTTGTTCTCTGCGCCTTCAAAACTCCAACCCCAGGAAATCACAGCCGCCAACCCTTTCCGTCCAGAACACAACTACTCTACAATCTCGACCCACCCCCAGACCGAACTCTCCTTCTCTCCCCCCTTTCAATCAATCAGAGCAGAGCTTGTCCCCCTACTCTTTCCCTTCCAATCAATCAACACCTTTCTCTCCCCTCCAATCACTTCTACGCATCCAACCTACCCCCTCTTTCCTCTGTTTCTTCTGTTTTCCGTCAGACCTTCTTACTTTTTCTTCTTTTCATCTTTTACCCATCGACCACGTTCAACAACTTTCTATCAACCAACTTCTTTCACTCTTTTGTTTCACTTGCCACGGCCGCCACCTAACCACTTCTTCTTTTTGTTAATCACGTTAGCCACCTAACCAACCATCAAAAGTATGATTCCAACTTTCTGTCTGACGTCCAACATCCACTCTCACTGTCCTCGTTTAATCAGGGTGATGTCATTCCTAGTCCGGTTTAGCCGTATTTACTCGTAACTTCGGATTTTATGTTTACTACCTAAACAAGCATAAAAATAATAAAGTTAGTTCAAAATTAAGTACTAGCAAATATAAATTAGGCGGTAAAAATGTACAAATTAAGTGCCTATCACACTACACCAAATTTAGCGTTTAGCAACTGAAATATGATGTTTCAAAAACGGGGTTATAACATCAATTAGCCGTTACAAAAGAGGGTGAAGCAAAATTTAACAACGAGCATGTCACCGTTACTAATTTGTTGTTGTAACAGTTTTTGAACGGCTGCTTGGCCATTACTATTTTTAATTAGTAACACACTAAGAACCGTTACTAAATTTTTACCACTGTTGCAAAACCTTGACTTGGTCAAAGAAGACCGACTTCCGTTTTTTTCTGGTAAATATTTAGTAACAGATTTTTTGCCATTGCTAAAAAAAATTGTAACATAAAAAAAAAGTCTATCTTCGTTTACCTAGTCAAAATCAATTTCCCCCCAAAGTTTAATCCCTACAATTGTTGTCATTGAATGACATTCTTTACCACTAAAATTGATATTCAAATGTTCAATAATACATTTCAAACATAAAGTCATTCACTCATTCTACAAAAGAAAAGAAGCAAACTAAATCGAATAACTATGTTTATTGTTCTTGTGACTACATTTATTCTAGATTTCAAACTGAGGTTACAAGCTCTTCCAATAAATGAGAGAGTTAACATATTAACCTCACGAGTCTGTAGTTCAAGCTCGTCCATTGCAGCAGTTGCAATACTAGATGCTTGCTA
This sequence comes from Papaver californicum, assembly GCA_023531435.1. Taxonomy (NCBI): domain Eukaryota; kingdom Viridiplantae; phylum Streptophyta; class Magnoliopsida; order Ranunculales; family Papaveraceae; genus Papaver; species Papaver californicum. Next base: position 1,893,501 of record JAJJMC010032380.1, on the reverse strand, counting down.
TGTGCTAGTAACTATTCATACTACCTAGAAGATGCAAACACAACATAACAAAGAGATTAGTAAGATACACCAAGAAATTACACTAAAAAAGTGAGCATAAAAATTATAGACTATAATATTTAGTAAAAAAGGAACATGAAAGACAAAAAGAAAGGGTAATCACCCTATATACAATTTGAAAAAATTACATTAGGCCAGTTGAGAGCACATCAGAAGCTCTTCATTTTCTTGGAGAAGTTGGTGCAAGTTAAGTGATCCTGCAAAAGGAAGACAAGTTCACTTCATAAGTGGGAGTAGTCACTTGATATAAATTGCAAAGACTAGTCTTCAATGGAAGCAGGAATATTACAGAGACCATGAATTAGTAAGCTATCATTTGTCAAATAACGACAAGTTAACACTCTTAATTGTTAATTTTTGTACCGGACGAAGTAAATGTTTTTAATCTCTCATGAGCCGACTACTATAGAAGTACTGGTGGTAGTAAATTTGAATCAAACAAGTAATGTTCTTATTATTAAACAAAAAAATCTCCATTCAGCCTAACCTCTTTTGAAACTCCTTCAACTTCTTTTGAATACCTTGCGTAGTTGACAAAGACCTGACAAAAAAATGTGGAAATAATCAAGATTATGAGAAGAAACAAAAAGGGAAGCAAGTATCAATTTACTAATTTAGAACTACCCACACTGAGTCACATACCTCGTAAGGATTACGCAAAAACTGTTTTCCAACTTCTCCACCTCTTTTTGCCATGTCGCGCTCCAGTATATCATCTGTCTATCAGTTTGCATCTGAATATTACAAGCAGAGCAGCATACTGACTTAGAAACACTGGCATGAGTGCAACAGGGATATATATAATGGTTCCTTCAAATTTCCAATCCAAGGAACATATAAGGAAGAAGACATAAGCTGGACAACAATCACGGTCCATACCTTATAGTTGCAGATTATAGGTTTGTAAATCCTAAGATATCTCCGTCCATATCTGATAGCTACGGATTGATAACCGCAGAGAACAAAAAAAACTAATTTTTTTTTAAGAATTAATAACCTTACAAACTAGATTATCAACGATGGAACAAAGCATAATAGCGAAACTATTTCCCTGATCTGGGGCTCAAATTACGTAATACTACCTAAGAATTAGTTTGTCGAATCTTCTATTTCACGACGTCACCAATGGTTTATAATCAGGATGGAAAAGACACTGGATTATTGACTACAAAATGTCCCATCAAAATCTTAACCACATATTAGGCCCATCATGAACCACTTCTGTAGATTCCAAGTAAATCAATGAAAGCAGGACTTCAGCAAGTAAATCAATTAAAGCAGGACTTCAGCAAGTAAAAACTTGGCTGACCTTCAGTCACTGCAGAAATTAACATTTTACCTTTTTTAACCTTACAAGTCAAATTATGGGATAAAGCATACCTGAGAAACTATCTGCCTGATCCTAGGCTCAAACCCCATGCCCAACATACAGTCGGCCTCATCCAGCATAAGGTATGTTACTCTGTTCAAGTTTGTATGGCCAAATTCCAGCATACCAATCAGCCGTCCTGGTGTTGTGATTACAATCTCCTGGTAGTGTACATAACATAATTTCTAAGAATAAACATGAATAACAAGTAATCAAAATTTTCCAAGGAAAAGGAACGTCTGGGGAAACCTGTTCGAAGAGCTCTGATTTGTTGTCCTTTTGGTGCACCACCATATTGCATGTACTTGTGATGTGTGACTTTCCTATAAATTTTGACGTTTCTTCTAGAATTTGAACAAACAACTCTCTGGTTGGTGCTAGGACTAGCACAACGGGACCATCGCCTTGTTCTGAGACAAGGTACACAGAAAAAAGTGAGTATAAAACTACTCGGACATTAGTTCCACTTTCCAAACAAACATCATCATTAATTACCTTCATATGTCGGTGGTGATCGATGAAAGGCAAGTTTTGAGCGTGCAGTGCGAACAAATGACAATCTATGAGAGTACGTTAAAAAAAAGAAGAAGTGCAGAACAACTATGGGTTAACACAAACACAAAACCATTTAAACTTAATTAGATTACATAAAATTCAATGTTTGTTATCATAAATTGGTTTATATCTCAACCCCCATCACAAACCCTAAAATATAATCGATCATAAAAAAAAAAAAAAAAAAAAACAACAATAATTCCATCATCTGAAGCAATTCCAACCCCTTGAAGCTTCCCAGTTACCTTGTCAACTTCATTCCCATCTGCATCTAAGCAATACAAATCATAACAAAGAGAAAAAAAAAAATTGGGATTCAGGGAAATTAAAGATGGTAAATCGAATTGGGGAAGTTGAAATCCTAAACCTAAAACGAAAAGATTTGATAGAAGATCAAATTAAGCAAACGTAGTATTCTTCTTCAGTCAAAATCAAAAGGATTGCTTAACTGATCGAAGTTTTGACTGAAGATCTGAATTTATGGTTTTAATTTTGTTTATTTTCACGATTTCAATCTCATGGTAAAACCCTAACTGTTGTTTCAGAAAGATCTGAAGTTTAAAATTGATGTAGTTGTGGTTGTTAAAGGAATTTCTAAGCCAAAGAGGAGATAATGGTGGTGGACGGGTGGAGGAAGATATGATTATTCTGTGAAGTTGTTGATAATGGTGGTGGACTGGTGGAGGCGTTTGTATACGAAGGAGAAGATACTGAAGTAACAGAGAAAATGAGAGTCAGGGTTAGAAAATATACACACGCAGACAACACACGTGTCAGAGATGGATGGAAACATATTGGTCTCTTCTAAGGCATTTTAAAAATTTTAGGCGGAATCATACAAGAAAGTGTTTCCAGGCACACTCCTTTCGCACGATTTTTTCTCAGCTGTTGCTAATAGTAACATGTCATGGGTCGTTACAAAATTAGTAACAACGATAGGCTGTTACTAAGCTTTAGTAACTGAAATTTTAGGTTGTGAATTAGTAACGACCACATTACTGTTACTAATTTTATTTACTAATATGCAAATTTGGTGTAGTGCAACTCAGGTGGTTCAAGCGCTTTGAAAAACACTTGTTGTGTATGATTCTATTGAAATGGACCATGATTTGTTGATGATTTCAACCTAAACATTCTCCTTCCCTGCAATATGGCATCATTCAAAACAAAACCATTCTTCCTAAACATTCAAACACATACACCCACCCGTTCTTCTTACTCTTCTCTTAGTTCATTGACATCTTCAAATTATAGATAAACCCATATATTTCTTCTTGGAAAAGAACCTTTTCTCTCTGTAGACTTCAATCTCAGACAAACATCGGTGAACCCATCTCCTTTTCTTCTTCACCGAATCATGGCATCAGCTCACACTTCTGTGTTTTATTTCAGCTCGAGCAAACAACACCTTCTCTTCATTCATCTTCACTAATACAAAATCCATCTTCTTTCTCTTAAGCTCACGTCTCTGCCACAATCCATCTAAAACCTATCAACCTGTTTTTTATTTCCGGCCACTACTCGAACCACAAATTCTTGGTTAGTAGGCGGTAAAGAAATAACACCATCATCTCGGCCTGAATCTAAAGAGGAGAAGGAGAAAAATTGGTTATAGACTCAACCTAGTTCGTTAGGTTATAAACACATCTGGACTAAGGCACCCAATACCTAGATAAGGGCTGCCCTAAGTAAATGTATTAATGATTTTAATGGTTTCCTTTAACAATAGTATCTTTTCTCACAATAGAGACATGAGTCCTTTCCCACTTTGATTCCTCCAACGCTCAATGTCTCCATGTGATTCCACAAGCTCACATTTCTCTTCTTTTGCTCCTCATGACTCCAAAGTACCTAAAAACTCAAAGACAAACATAAAATACAAAATTTATAAGAAAATTAGCAAAGAAAGCCTTATCAATTGATAATAATTAAGGTGATTTAGACAACTATCAAATTCCCCGACACTTATACTTTGCTAGTCCTCGAGCAAACTAAACTAAACTAAACTAACTAAAATACAAGAACTCAGTTTTGTTGAGGATACGGTTACACTTAGCATGTGTAATAAGCCTTTAAACCCCTAGGCGTCCCTAGTGACGAGTTATAGTCTCATGAGGGTTTACAAGAGATTTACCCATAAAGCCTACTCCAAATTTTAAAAGTTCCAAAGCACATGAATCCAAAGAGCTATGGGGACATAAAGTTTCTGCACACTAGTAATAAGAAGTTAGAAATACCAAAAAATATTATTTTCATGCTTAACTTTTGAGTTAAGAGAAAACCAACCATATGAAAGAATCCATCCTCGAATGCGATCGAATAAGCATTTCGCCTCGATTTTGCCTCACCAATAGGATTTTATGAAATTGACACTCAAAAGACGCACTTTATGGTTCTCATGTGTGCAGGCAAAAGTGAAGATAGAATGTATGTACACGTTGAATGGTGGGAAAAAAAAACCATCTGAATTATATTTTAATGCCCCATAGAAACGTGGGAAGAAAAGAACCTTTTTTTTTATGATCTCTAAGGAATGAAATCAACCACTATGCAAAGATGGGAATGTTCACTCACCTTCTCATCCAATCTACAATCAGCACCACTCTCATATCGTCCCTTAGAAACATCTTCGTCTTCAGCTTCAACTGTAGATGATGAACTCTTGAACTTCTTAGGACTGCAACAATTCCTAACTTTTTTTCTCAAATTCTTATTGCATGAAACTTCTTTATGGAATTTTTCTTTCCCATGGTCTTAACGAATAAAAAGAAAAAGACATACACTAGAACAATATAAAATGTTTTTTTTCTTTTTTTTTTTCATTAAAATATTTATGATATACAAACTAAAAAATAACAATGAAACTAATATCGCCATGGGGAAAAAACTTTACCACTTGATTCTTCACAACTTGTATTACCTCGGTATCATAAACTTCACAAAAAATTCACTTCTTTTGATATTTTCGCTCTTGTACTTAGTCTACAACTTGAATATAGAATTTTGCTCCTTGTCTTATTACTTCACTTTGAATCAGAATTCTGCTCTTTCTTATAGTGTTGCTTATAAACCTTGAACGTCTTCAACTTTCTTCAGATTTGTAATGTTCCGCATGTTGATGATGATGGTATTTCTATGGACCTGTTGTTGTCGAGAGAAAAAGAATGGTGCCAACTGCAAATCAAACTTAAAGGTAAGGTCTTTTCACCATTCGGATGTCACCCTCATGATTGATAGAATTATCACTCAAGAGATCAAAAAATAGTGCTGAAATGGTGCGACGTTGAGTATCTCATCATTTTACTTGGAATTTGCACAAATAAAACACTTTAAACGGAAAATATTGAAGGTTTGGTGCCTCACTCATTTATGGGTAGTCTCCACTAATGATTGATTAGCTTCTCTAATACTGTATTCTTTCTGCACCTAATTCGCCACCACGGTGTAAGTTTCTTTTTGTAAGCTACTGCCTCTCAACAATTAAGAAACCTGAATATAGTTTTCTAATATTTCTAAGTTCAGTTATTTCGGTAAGAACTCCGTATGTAAACTTAGATATAAGTATACTAAGTGACTCCAAAATATCTAAAAGTTGTAGGTTCATGCAATTATTTACAAAAAATCGAAAAACTTTTACATAAAAAGTGAATACTTAAGAATTCTATATGCTTAACCACTCCACCACACTTAAACTTTACATTGTACTCAATGTAAATTGACTCCTCCAATATAAAATTAGGGTGGGAAATCCTATAATGATATGAAAATTCGAAAAAACAACAAGAAAAAGTAAAAGAAATACTAAACCAATGGGTTGTCTACCATGCAACACTTGGTTTAAAGTCGTCAGATTGACCCTCTGGTCGCCCGTACACCAACAATCTGAAAATTTGAGGATCCTTCCAGAAAAAAATATGCACTGCTAACAATAGCTTCACAAGAATATTATCATATGGTATAAATAGTAAAATTATCGTCCAAAGAGAGTTACCCCCACATTTAGTCCATTCTACACTCGAAAGTGTATACAAGACATAGAGGAACTTCTATGTGTTCATCTTGGCAAACCTACATGGTTTTAGACTCAAACACATATGGCGGATACTTAGATGCAAGGAATTCAGATAAAACTTGTGAAGCATTCAATTCCATCCCCAAATTAGGTATCTTCCTAAAAGATGGATTCACAACTCTTTGGGGAACTACTTCTAATATGGGAGGATCATCATTAGATAGAGATTCATGTATAGGGTTAGACAAACCTTGCAAAACCTCTTGTATTACGGGATCCTTGATATTGCTGGACACTTCCATTCCCATATCATAAGTATTATCATTCTCATTCAAACTCTTGTTAAAACATTCTCCATTGGTTTCTTCTATAGCCATGTCTTCTTCATCGAAGGAGAAAACAAAATCTTCCCCAAGCAATTCATTGTAATCCTTATGGTCTTTTTCACAAGTTGACTTCTCATTCAAAGTATCTACTATCTCTGAATTCGGGATAACATGCACAAAGAAGTCATAATCATCGTAGCTCTCATACACAACATAAGTTTTACTATCGATAACTATAGTGTTTCTAGACTCAACTTCTTTCTTTTGAATAGGTGAATGACCATTATCACAATCATGAGTTGAGTTAGTAGCACCGTCATTATTAATGTTTTTCAAGGGTTCATCATCCTTGAATTTTTCATCGGGCTCTTCTCCATTATCCACACGGCGGTTCATCGGGCCCTAGAAATTGCTTCAAGAGTCTCTTATGTTGCTCCCTCTTCTTCCAACTGCTCATATTATTTAAAGAGTTTCTTGATGTTAACACGTTTTTCTCCGGCACTGACAATAGGTTCTCTAGATAACATCTCTTCCCGTTAAATAGATGAATGATTATAAGTAAGATCAGGAGTAGGTCTAGATACACTATCATAAGTTTCACTTGGCCATGTTGGGTGTTGAGTTAGTCTGATTCAATGTATGTCGCAAATCCTTAACATCATCAATCATCTGCATTAAACTAGATTGGAGCATATGAGAAGTATAACTATCCCTCCATCCTTGTGATTGTTCATTTACATACCATGTCTGAGAATCATCACAAGGTCTTGCGGAATATTGATTATATCAAAAGATTGGTTTTGATCATCATATCCCACATATGGTTGGAAGTTATATGAATTAAATTAAGAATTAAATTGATTCTCATAATATGTATTGTCTTGTGAACCATAAGCGTTATACCCAAAAGGATTCATCTTGATAGCTGACCTATAAAATTATGCACACAACTAGTTTTAAGAACTTACCTCATTTTTTAGACAGGCGATGAATGCCACTAACCAATTGTAAGCACGGAAAAAGAATGAATGTTGTACCTGAAATAAGATTCTAAAAGATAAATTAGTAAAGCTAATAAAGGAAACTAAATGCAAAATCAGAAAATTAAATAACAACTAGAACTACCGACTGTTCCCCGGTAACGACGCCAATTTGATAGGTGTCAGACTCGTCAAAAATATATTTCTTACTTTCTTACACTAACTAGTAGAATAATGATAAGAAGGTTCATTCCTAAGGGAGTAAAGAGTCAAAGTTGTCAATTCAAGTTCTGGAAAATAAGAATAATACAAAATATACGAAGTTAAATATTATTAATACAAACGATGGAGATAAGAATGATCAAGGACTCTTTCTCGGCCACGAAACGTGAATCAAATCAACATAGCTATGTTTCTGCAATACACTCATTACTAATAACCCTGGAATAATTAGTACGCTTAACTATTCCGCAATCTCCAAAATTCATCGAACACGAAAGTGCTCGACTACCGGATTCTACTCATTCGAGCTATCAAGAAGTACCCTCTGTAGATATAACTCAATCAAGTGTTTAAGTTTCGTGAGATAGGTTACTCCTAGTGACAAATACAAAGGCTCAAGTCATCTACTAATGTCAATCTTTACATATGAATATTTAATAAAATTCTGTTGTCAATACCTACATATTGCTACTTGTACTCAGAATTTCTAAACAATTACGGGTCGAAGAATTCTCGATTTAGCATTAGGACTCTCAATTAACCATTCAATTCCCGATTTAAACGATTATATAATAATAAGATAGATTGCAAGAAAATAAGCTTTTAAATATCAATTCGAAATCATGTTCGAGACATCAAAGTCGTTCCTAATCAAAATACAGTTAGCTACTGGAGTTCATGGTAATAACAATCAAAGAGAAAGAAAACTTTGAAACAAAAGGTATTCGAAAACAAACTACAGCCGCAACTCAGCTGCTGGTGGTCTGCTTCTACGTCGTGCTTCTTGATGTTGGTACGAACTAGTAAGGTTCAGGTCCAGTTTCCTTCTCTCTTCTTGTTTGTACGGACTGGTGGTGTAAACTGCAGCTGTGAAAGTGATTTTTTATGTTGCTGTTGGTATGGACTGGATGTATGCAGGTGGGTGGTGTAAAAGATGATGCTGAATGTGAAGGTGATGTCGTGATAGGTGTTGACTGGGATGTATTTCTGAAGCCGTTCATGACCCTTTCATAGCTTTCAATTCTTGCTGCGACTTGAATCCCACGCAAAACCATTTTCCTAATCTCAATCAAACTCCTAAAACCTTATTGAATTTTCCACCGTTAGTCACCAAAAACTGCCGGCAAATCTTACCTCCTCTGCTATTTTCCAGTCTTGAAACTCTCATAAACCCTATCAGAATCAAACTACTCATTCTTTGTATTCCTTAACTCTTCCATAATAAATACAACCCATGACCAGCGCAGTTGTACAACTCTTGCGACAACAACGAGCAAAAATGTCAGACTTGATAACAATGGAGATACCAGTCAGTAGAATGTCATCAACATAAGCCAATGCTATGGTTAGTTGAGATCCCTTCTTATGAATAAAAAGAGAAGTATCTGCCTTTGAGTGAAAAAAATCAAGAAGAAGCAGACTGGCATTTAACTTCTCATACCAGGCTCTTGGAGCCTGCTTTAGGCCATAGATAGCCTTGTGCAGAAGACAGACATGATTGGGCAATGAAGTATCAATAAAACCTGGTGGTTGAGCCATGTAGACAATCTCCTTTAGATCACCATGTAGAAATGCATTACTGACATCAAGCTGATGAACCTTCCAGTCAAATTGAACATCCAATGCCAGAATGACTCTAATAGTTGTTGGTTTGGCTACCGGACTAAATGTGTCCTCATAATCTAGTCTTTGCTACTGATGAAAGCCCTTAGCCACAAAATCAGCAATCTATCCCAGAGATAATCCATTCTTAAAACTACACATTATTATTTCCAATCACACAGTGATTTCTCAATCTTCTTTGCTTCACTCCCCTAATATCAACCCATCATCTCCACCTTTGTGATCGAAGAAGGACGTGAACGACCATTTCTTGGTTAGGCTCATCTTGTTGGAGTTTGATCTCTTGAACCTACCTGAAAGTACTCTTTTGTAGTATATTTATTTTCACCCTAAAACATGATGATTTTAGTGTTTATCGTGATTCTTAAAAAAAATTCTTAAAAAATTTTGAACTTGTGCTTAAAAGATGTATATATATTAATCTTGTTCTAAACTGGGATAAATATCACTTTATGGTAAACCATGGAATAGTGCTTGGTCATGTTGTATCATCTCGGGGATTAGAGGTGGAAAAAGCAAAGGTAGAATTGATTAGAAACTTACAATATCCCACTCCGATGAGGAGATTCGCTCGTTTCTTGGTCATGCAGGTTTTACAAGAGGTTTATCAAAGATTTCTCCAAAATCTCAATGCCGGTGTGCAAATTGTTGTAAAAAAAGGTTAATTTCAACTTCAACCAGGAGTGTAAGGATGCCTTTGACAGATTGATGGAATTGTTGACTACTGCAACAATTGTCAAGTCACCTAACTGTAGTTTGTCGTTCGAGTTGATGTGTGATACATGTGATTATGCAGTTGGAGCTGTTTTGGGTCAGAAAGTGGAAAAAAGGTCACACGTTATTTATTATGCATCTAGGACCCTTAATGAGGCGCAAATCAATTATTCTACTACTGAGAATGAGTTTTTGGTTATAATGTTTTCATTAGGAAAAAATTAGATCTTATTTAGTGGGTACAGAAGTGATTATATATTCTGATCATGGAGTCTTCCGATACCTATTAAAGAAGAATGAAGCTAAGCAAAGACTCATACGGTGGATGCTGATGTTTTTTTTAGAATTTGATATAAAAACTAGATACAAGAAAAGTATTGAGAACACAATAGCAGATAAATTGATCAGTAGACTTATTGTTTCTAAAGAGGACCTTCCTTACAGGATCGTTTTCCGGATGAACAACTTTTCTCAATCGATTCTTCAACACCTTGGCACGCTGATATAGTGAATTACCCGGTTAGTGGAAAAATACCTAGTACGACGTCCAATTTTCAAAAGCTAAATCTTAAGAAGATATCCAAGCAGTATGTCTGGGATGAGCCCTACTTGTAGAAATATTGTTATAATCATATCATTGCAGGTGCGTACTTGACTCTGAATTTCAATTCATTCTTAATTTTGTCATTCTTATGCTTGTGGTGGGGATTTTGGTTCTAAATGTGTCACTCTCAAACTCCTTGTGAGTGTGTTTTACTGGCCCACCCTATTTGAGGATGCGTATGCTTTTTTCAAATCTTGTGATAGATGTCAATGGACGGGCGATCTAGGTGCTCGAGATCAAATGCCACTCACACTGATTCTTGATGTAGAAATATTCGATGTGTGGGGAATTGATTTTATGGGCCTTTTTTTAATTCGTTTGGTAAATTTTATATACTTCTTGTTGTGGATTATGTGTCGAAATGGGTGGAAGCTCAAGCCATCCAAACTAATGATTCACAATTTTTTGTGAGTTTATGAAGGAAAATATTTTTTCTAGATATGGTACACCACGATGGAGGCTCGCACTTCAAAAAATCCTTCCATGCTCTCCTCAAGAAGTACAACATCACACACAAGATTGGTACGCTTTATCATCCGCAAACTAGTGGACAAGCTAAAATTTCTAATCGTGAGATTAATTGAGAAAATCGTTGTTGATGGTGGATTTTTGACAAAGGAGAAAATAATAATATTTCCTTTGCTCAGCTGCAGAGACATAAAATAAATGTTTATGTACAGACTTTCTGGCTCGGGATCATATTTATGAATATTACTTCTATCTTATATTCTGCAAGAGAGTTGAGAAAGCATATTCATCTGATTGCTATATTAATCTTGTAACTCTTTTATATATGTATGCGCCTCCAAAATTTCAGGGATTTACTAAACCCTCGTTATTTCATGTGTCCATACAAACTATCTGTATTAATCAGAACACACTGATTATGGAAAATTATGAACACTCGGAATGAATGCTATGTCATTCTCTGAATGAAAACACAAATTAAAACATATTACATGGGGGGATTCTTCATGAGTATTGGTTTGGTGGTTTACAGCAACATGCGGTGTGGATCTTAGGTCGATTTCAGTAACCAATCCTAATTCAGGTATAACAACCACTCCTAACCCTGGCAACACTAGTAGTGGAAATTGAGAGATCATTACTCAAACACCACCACTGAGAATACCAACACTCCTTTCCGTACCACTGAAGGTGTCTGAAACAAATGGATGATTTGATGAAGCGGCAACAAACCTTGGCTGAAACTCAAGTAGCCATGGCCACTACCCATAAGGAATTTCTTACCTTTCTTAAGACTTTGACAAAGCAGTTATCGCCTGAGAAGCGTCATCGTCAAATGGAGCAAGCTAGAGATGCATCCAAAAGTGTCGACGGAGTCATCACATCAAGAGCTAACACCCAAGAAGACGATAAAGTTGATGCATGTCGTAAATACAACAAATTACTCAAGATTTTTCTCATCAATTAACTAGTAATATAACGATAGTAAGGATCGTTCCCACAGAGAGCTGTGTATTTGATATGTTATTCAGTTTAGCGAAACTATCATAAAAAGATATACTAAGGGGAATTGGTTTAATTAACTAAAAAGAACAATAAAAATATAATAAGAAAAAGATGATTATGGAGTCTTTCATCGTTACCAAACGTTGACTGAATTAGTATACTTATTTATCTTTCGTTAGAATCATTCATCACCAACCGTAGAATAGCAGCTAGCGCAGTGATGTCCCCAAAACTCCTTGTATCACTGAATATTGAAGCGCTCGAACACCAGATTTCTATCCAACTGTGCCACCAAGTAGTAGCGCACTCAAGGTGTAACCCAATCGAATGCATTAGGGTTTGTGAATTTAGGTTGATCCTAGCATCATAACTCTTAGCGCAAGGTCCTTCTTACTAGTGTTATCTTCACATACGATTGCTCCACAAAATCCTTCTAGAAGGTCTCAAGTTGTCTACTTGTGTAGCAAGTTGTTCAACAATTAAACGAATATCCTAACTCTCAACTAGCATTAGAATGATCAATATATTAATCTAGCGTACACTCCAAATAATCTAAGAAATCAATCATAAACCCTAGCTTTAGTGAAAATAAACGATGGTGATAATAACTTCAAACAAACTTGTATTAACTAACAAAGCTTCACGCTTAGAACATTGACTTCATCTTTAATCAACAAAAGGTTTAGCTACTCATAATACACAGAATAATAAGATGAAGAAAAATGGTGGTTTCCCCCTAAAGGGGTAAACCCTAGGTTTAAGACTTAGTAGTTGTTATATAGGTTCCCAAGTTTGTAGAAGTGCCCGTGCTCAAATCCCGGTCATACTAGGTTTCCAAAATACCAAAATATGCCAAAATAGGTCTAAACTAATCTTAGCCTGTGTAAAATTAGCTAAGAAGCTAATGGGCTTACGTCAAACCCAACCCAACTACTCACGGAACTGTAGTTCCCTCGATGGAATGACCCATCGATAATTATTCTTTTCTCGATGGGATGACCCATCGAGAAAATGGCTTGATCCATCTAGAAAATCGATTTTCTCGATGGCTTGACCCTCTGAGAAAATCCTGAACTTGTTTTTCTTATAACTTCTTCATATGAAGTCGAAATGACCTTATTTATTCGTCGTTGGCTTCGTTTCTTCGTTCTCTTCAAAATGGTGATGAGAAATCCTGAATTTGGACGACTTACACTTGGTATTTGTCTCTTCTTACTTTCTAGCACTTCTCTTCATGCACAATCTAACACTTTATAGCTCTTTTTTGGATGATTCGCCTATTAAAAGATAAGTAAACAAAAACAAACGTAATATACAATAATTAATAAGAAATCTAGCATATACTAGCATAAAATTGACAGTCTAAATATGTAAAATATGCACTTATGAGAAGTACGTGTTGTCACCGACCATGTACCAGAGAGGAGTCAGCAGCAACAAAACTTTGTCACTCGTGAAAACCTGGAAAGTTTCCTGCAAAATCGTGGAAAAGAAGATTCATATTTATTTTATAAACACCAACCCCCTTACCCAACAGAGATTCATAGGATCGCACTTCCAAAAGGATATCCATCTCCTCAATTCTCATTGTACGATGGCACCGGGAACGCTCGAGAACATGTTTTTCGATTCTTGGAATCTTTAGGAGAACATGAATATAATCAAGTGTTGCGGCTCAAAGAATTCTCTCAATATGTTACGAGGAGAACTTACACCTGGTACAACAACCTTTCTCCCGAAGCATCTTTAGTTGGTCTCAGATGGTAAATATTTTTTATACAAAGTATTTCCCTGTCTCTGTGGAAATCACTCTCTTGGATTTGGAAAGAAAGTTCTAGAGGAACAACGAGCATCCCAACGAATATGTAAAGAGGTTCAGGACACAAGCTTTCGACTGCCACGACCAGAACGTAACTGAGCAACAATTGGTGCAGCTTTGTATTAATGGTATGATTCCTGTTTATCGTACCTTATTATAAAATTTATGATTTCAAACCTTCTCTGAGCTACATGAAGTTACCAAGAGATCATCAACAACTGATCCAACCTTGTTGGAAAGAACAAGGCCCATTAGAGAAGAAATTCATGGAGACACCCGCAGGAGTAGACGCATGGTCAATAAGCAATACTCTGTCCAGCCGTCCATAGGTGTTGTCACTGACGAAGGGACCAAGAGAAAAGCAACACCTCAGTCAGCGTTGCAGACTAAGCCTCCCGCGTCGATCCCGGTAACGACGCCAACACCAATTCAAGAACGAGGCTCAGCCAAGGCTCTGTGTCAACAACTAAAGACAGTTTCAACGATACCGGATTTCCCCTTCCCCACGGAGGAAGTCCTCGAACTGTTGGAAATGTGGATACAAGATGTAACTATCAAGTTGCCACCTGTACGACGCATGTCAACCGATGAAGAGATGTCAGAGCCAAACTATTATCGCTTCCACAGATTCTCAACCATCCCTTCAGTGAGTGCAATAGTCTGAGATGTTTGTTCAGAGAAAAGATTGACCCAGGAGAATTAAACCTGGGGACTGAAGGTGTTTACAAAGACCCCCCCCCCCTTCAGAAGCTTCACTCTCTCTGGAGAATCCATCAACAGAACTGTACAATCTATGATGGAGCGCATGTGTGAGCTTCTTTACCTATCAAAAGAACAACGCAAAGATATTTTCGCCGCTTTAATTGTGTCATATCAGGTAAGCATTTACTATTCGCCAAGAAGACTATTGTGTATCCTGAGCCTGCTTTAGAAGACATAGTCATCAAGCATAATAAGAAGCCTGGTTGGGGACTTCTCACCACTGCCTGCCTCAAGGATACTGAGTTTGAGCAAACACTGAGCGACTCGGGAACTGATGTCAACATCATCAGCATCAAGACTCTGAGGAATATGGGGATTTCCAGGCACCAAACTACATACTCACCAACTATAATCAAGAATTCTGAAGGGAAGTCCATGAGCACTTATGTCTACATTACTCTTGAGGTGAACATGGGTGATGCCCAGACACATGCCAAATTTTACATTATCAAAAAACATCCAAGTTACGACATGATTCTAGCACGCCCATGGGTACGTAGGAACAAGATGAAATCAAGCGTATCTCCTTCGTTGGCGCCAATACCTCCAAGGATCTCCAACAAGCCAGCAAATCCCAATGACTGCCTATCAACTGAATTCCGTCGTATAATGAATCTGGATGTGAAGCAGCTTCCAGGAGAGGACATGACATCATATGTACGTAGGTTTTGCGTACAAGCAAGTCATATTCAACAAACTTCTTTGAAACCAGTGATCCCACGTCCCATCAAAGATTTGGGACTTGACCAGGATATCAACCCTACTCTGAATCGGTGATGTGAATGGAAAGTTGATCCTTTTCAAAAATTTATCCAATGGGTAGATTCCCTCTCTGCGTAAGATAAGAAAATTAGTAACCCGTTCATTTAAAAGATATTTCATGAAATTGAGGTACGGCCAAGAAAGCCACTGGTTCTCCTGAAGAAGAGTTGTATCTCATTATTGAAACCTTGATCGGCAGTTACTACAAGTTTGTCAATACTGACAATCTAGAAGGGGTGGTCATACATAGCAAATGACTTAGAGCTCTCAGTGCTTAAGCATTTTACTAACACCTCACAATATTTCCCTGTTTTACGCAATATTTTTAATTCCCCCAAAATGTTTGCAATATCTTGCATTCATACTTTGGATTTCAATTTATTAATCAAGTAAAGTATTCTTTCTTTTTTAATTCTACTTGCAAATCATTCAAAATCTCTTCCTACTCAAAATCCCAAAATAAAACTCAGAAAGTATTATTTCTTTTGCAATATGTGTCTCAGAACCTATGAAAACTCAGAAAATCTAGAAAAATTCCTTGAAAACTGGTTCAGCACCTTCGGAGTACGACTTCTCCACCTGATCAAGATTCTCAGTTGCAAGCTTTAACTCCCAGGAAAGCCTCTCAACTTCACGTCTAGCCTTGGTGACCGTCTCCAAGTTAGAATTCACGTCTCCCTCCTGCAAACGCTTCTCAATAGCTTCTAAGTGATGGCGAAGCCATGTGACATTAAGCTCAACTCTTTCAGCCTCCTACAAGGAATCCTTCAAGTATTGAAGAACTATCTAAGAGATTTCTATAAGAGGAAAGAAACCATATCATGTACAGTTGGCAGCAACACAGACACATTCTTCTCCAGACTACGATAGTTTTTAGGGTTACCTACGAAGAAATGGCCAAACTTCTTCCATATTTTGGTATACAGCTCAGCATAGATGGATGGGATAGTGTAACCCCCAATACACACGAATTCGAGTCGAGTCTTATCAAACTTGAAGTCAAAGTTAACTCCAGCATTCAGGTACTTAATCGGAGCAGTCTTCATCACATTAGCATTCTGTACAATGACATCAATCGAAGTGCTTTCTTCAACAATTGCGACAAGAAGAGATTGATCATGGTTTTTTGTGGAAAAGACAAACCACCAGCATCACGGTTCATGGTAATCTCCAATCCTTCATCTACAAGTTCATCTATGATTTGGTTCGTTCCCCCCTAAAAACAGAGATGTTATAGAAATAATGAGTTAAAATATCTCAAGCACAAGGAATTCAAGAACAAGTCATGAAATTCATAAAATATGTTTATTAGAAACCTAAACATTCATTACAAAGTGTTTTTGGTCATAGCATATGGTTTAGAAAGGCTATGGGTCGTTTTGCAAAAATGTTGTCAAAAACGTTTTTGCACTGCCCTCTAGAAAAATCAAAATTGGCAGTAATTGGTAAGAAATTTAGGGGTGAAATATTTCCAAATGATTTGTATGGATGTTATCTACAATATTCTAAAAGGAAACATCAATCAGATACGTGATCTAATAAGGGCGTCCGAAACGCTCGACTACACGACAGCTGAAAACCTACAGAATGCTGCACGAAAAGTTCTAGACTCTCGGTGCCAGGTCCTTTTCACCTAGAAAATGGGCTCAAAATCTAGAAATTCTTTTTGAAAAAGTTTCTCTTTGCTAAAGAATGAGGGGTCAACCACCTCATTCCGACATCAGACGAAGATTCTACAACCGTTACGGTAAGAAGACCTGAATCTGAATTTTTCTGACAACGAAAGTCGCCAAAGTTCTTCATGAAATCACATATGGTTCTACACATTTGGTGGTCTAAGAGCTATAATCATGTTACTATGATTCTAAAACAGTAAAGTAAACTTACTTGGAGCTGTAACAAGTCATCATAACCAGAAGGTACTTCATAATGCGACTCACCACCAAGTCATTCGTCTTCAGCTCCGGATTCTTCAATTTCTACAGTATGAAACGATCCTTCAGTCCCCTTGTCACCTTTATATTATTTCTCAATTCTTCCAATAATGTTTGTGCTTTCTGATACCAAGGTATTCGTATAGCTAGTCATCTAAGAACAATGGTTATTCATAAGGGTCAGAATTCATCAAATTCGACAAGACGTAAGATTCTTTAACTTAGGAATTTTCGAATGAAGCTTTACTTACAACATAAGGTGTTGAGATACCAAGAACATCTGGGATACCAAACTTGAAGAGTTGAGCACTCAAGTCACCTTGTTGAGTTATGCCCCCATATTATACAAAAAATACTTGTCAGGACAAAGTATAAATATACTTTATACATAAAGAAGAATGAAAGAAAAGACAAGACGCTTACTTTCTTTTGAGGAAGGTCTCCACTACCAGGCATAATTACTCATGGTATCTGGGGAATCACATCCACCACAGCACCAAGCACAGGGCGTCCTGGGTGCCACAACTGCAAGAAATAAGTTAAGCACTTAATTACTGAATAAATGATAGTAATTAAACGAAGAACGATCTGAGATACCTGTTTCAAGTTGGTGACCGAGTCACGCATTGCTCCAGAAGTAATCTTTAAGTTTTTCCGAGATGTTAACTCCTTCTCAGAAGCATCACCGCGTACATCAGAAGGCTCACTCGACATGAAGTTATTAAGAAGAATAAGCTGTGAATCCCAGCCTGGAGAAAAGGAATGCTTCGATCAGGAATGTTATTGGCACCTTCAGATCGCTGAAGCATTTCTATAGAAGGCGCCCTGGTACAAAAATAAGGAGTGGACTGATCGAAGATCATTTTTTGGATCGTCCTATCTATATTATAAGTCTGGATGATGTAATTACGAAAGCAAACATCAAGGATGTGCCCTGAAGTACAACTATTTATAAAAGTGGCCTCACCGACTGTAGCAATATTAATCTCACCACTTGGACCAGAGCGCAGCACAACATCAGGTTTCCTAGCAAAAGTCTTCGGCGGAATCACATGCGGAATCCTCCAACTCAAAGTCTGAAGTTCACTTTATTCTCGTTGTCCATTAAACTAATATGACTAACAGAAGAAAGCTTCTTTCCACTTCAACGAAGTATTCTGGCATAATCTATCACTGCACTCAGATAAGAAGGTCGAGCCTTTGGCGCATATTTGAGAAAATGTTCACATAGCCAAGCTTGCATAAACATAACAGGGATAAAAGACTCTACCTTGTAATGACCATTGGAAATCCTCATGTCACGAATGAAGGTATCCAAATGAGACTATATAGAACCCATAAACAAAGTACCGAGAGGAAGATTCTTTCCACCAGCAAGCGCAACAACAATCGAAACAAGAGGAGGCTTTAATTGACCTCCAGAAGAATATTCGAATAAGTCTCTAGAGAGCCAGAGTACCAAGAACACAACAATGCATAAAGGATGATCAATAGCGAGGCCTTAAACACTTGTGATATCGTTCCACCAGTAGTCAACCCAAGAAGAATAATTTTTGCTATCGCAGCGACGAGACTTCTGAAGTTCCTCTATTTTTTGAATAAAGGTGTCGCCATATTTCTTTTCTTACTCAGACATTCGACATGAATGCAACCAACAACTGGAAGTTGCAAGAAGACCACCACATCCTATAAGTGATCGTTAACTCACCTCAAGCGCATGTTGCTGAATGAGTTAGACCACACCAACAGGAAATAAACGCAAGCAAGCCTTTCGTGTCTTTGTTAATTTTCAAATTCTCAGACACTCGTACAGCGTAAAATATTTTAGCATTTTCTAAAACCAGCTTCACCTGAGGATTATTCAGCATAACTTTATCCCACCTTTTCCCTTCAGATGAAGTCTCAATGATTAACAAATGAAGTCTTGTAGTCTCCTTTCTGCAAACAACACCTGATAAGAGACTGTGGATAAATACCCTAATGTTGAGGGGTGTTATTGATGTTCGGATAAAACTGCCAACATAATTAGAATCAGCATATTTTTCGAAAACACCCTCAAAGAATTTGTCATAAATGTTGGGTACGTCAGCTAGAGAAACAACATCAAATCTTTCTTTGTTATCACAACTAGAAGCAGTAGCAGCATTATCTTCATGATCGTTGGACATCTACAATGGGTTCGAACGATATTTACGTCAACAACTGGATAATCATGCACAAGGTTGGTTCTATTTTATGTATATATAGTACTGATATGCAAATACATGCTTATATACATAAATTAAAACTGGTATCAAGGAAGATTGCTATAAATCCTAGAGTACCTGGTTGAGCTTAACAATACTACAATAAAATCAACGAAGGATTTCTGCAATTAGAGACAACAATTATGGAATTAAGTTTTCCCTGCAAGATGTTGTCAAGAGAAGATCATTATCAAGTCAATGACATGCTTACCTAATGCAATCAAACAATGGTAATTAAAGCAGTGAGTTAATACTCACATTAAAAAGGGAGGGGGAAATACATGAAACAATAGTCACGTAAAAAAAAACACTTACCTGGTCGGTTTCGGAGCTGGCCAGAAGTTGGACGGAATATCATCAGCGCTGATCGGCCGGTGACGTAGCTCCCGTGAGATTTTCCTGTTGCTGCTTGGGCGAGAAAAGAAAGAGGAGGGAGAGTGTGGTCGTCGGTGGTGATGGAGGCAGAATAAAATAATATGGTTCGCTCCTTTTTATAGTAATTGGTTTCCAAATCTAGGTCAAACAAGGATTTTCTCTTTGAAACCATGGTCCCGTAATGTACATGGGTCAATTTTGGTCTCTCTGTCATACAAATCAGTCATGCTTTACTAATTTATGCTCTCTGGACGATGCTCTATTATCCTACAAGCACTATTATATCAACTATTGTTCCTTCAATAATCGTTCGGCATCATTAGAGCGTCACCAAATCAAAACTCATGGTAACATCTGACAACTAAGTTTGTTAATTTATTTTGCTTATGTCAGTAAAAAATCACCATCTAGTGTTACCACGAAACATTACTGTTCCCCGCTAAGCAGGGGACTTAATGTTGATGGTGGATTTTTGATAAAGGAGAAAATAGTAATATTTCCTTTGCTCAGCTCTAGAGACATAAAATAAATGTATATGTACAGACGTTCTGGACTGGGATCAGAATTATGAATATGTACTTTTATCTTATATTCCGTAAGAGAATTGAGAATGCATATTCATCTCATGGCTACATTAATCCTATAGCTCTTTTATATATGTGTGGCCCTCCAAAATTACAGGGCTTTACCTGGCTAAACCCTCGTTATTTTATGTATCCATACAAACTATCTGTATTAATCTGAATACATTAAATATGAAAAATTATGAACACTCGGAATGAATGCTATGTCATCTCTGAATAAAAACACAAATTAGATGCATACCAATCTAAACGCAGAGTCGCGGCAAACATCATCTCAAGTTACAAACTTTCACGGCTGAATTCCTTGAATATGTTCTATATGCGCTGCATCAAAGCCAAGCATAATACCAATATTAAATCTCATGAGATTGAGATTAAAAATTAGAAATCCATGACTATGGCCACGACATTAGAAAGTTCCAATGCTAGCAGCGCACAGGCTATAGCCACGGCACTAACAAATGCAGGCCCTAGCAAGTTCTAGCCATGCTTCCAGCCCACGCACTAACACCGGCTAGCCCATGCTCCAACAACAGCTAACCTATATGCCAGTAGCCAGCAGTCGTTAGCACCAGCACTAACAGAAGCGTTAGCGCTGCCGGCAGCAACAACGCTCGTTCTAAACATCAGCGCTAGCACCTGCGCTGCTAGCATCACTAGCCTCACCTCTCTGCAGTGTCATCCTTGCATGTTCGTGTCCGCACTGCTCGTGCCAGTGTCTTCCTTCGTTGCTAGTGCCATAACCTAGGCCACAACCACACCACTAGTATGTGCTAGCAACACCTCAATTGCGCTTATAACACTCGCATGCGCCATTGTCGCTAGCAAAACTTGCATGTTGCAAACATGCTATAAATACATCATTTTCCATGATGTGTTAATATAAGCTTATTGATAGTATTATTTTACGACGAACTCTCAAATTATTCAGTGCTTTGAGTCCATGACTCTATAACACCTACGAGAAATCAAAACATTTTACATGGGGGGATTCTTCATGGGTATTGGTTTGGTGGTTTACAACAACATGCGGTGTGGAAACACTCCATGATGATAATGTTACAAAGTAGTGGTGACGATTATAGCGGTTAAAGAGATAAAAGAGTAATGGTTTAGGAGTTTCCAGAAACATCCCAAACATAATGGGCATGGTTATACCATTATCTCCACAATCTTCATCTCTTCATTCCCTCACTACCTCCACTACTTATGAGGAAAAAAATGTGTATTCCAACTACTATAAATAGGCTACCTAGCCTATTCTGAAAACAGAACAAGCTGATCATTCTCACAATTTCGGTTATTTTTGATAGTTCGACACATCTACATATAATTCATCACATTGATTTCTTAAACTTTCTCTGCTTCCCTCCCCTAAGATCAACCTATCTTCTCTCTTTGTAACCGAAGAAAAACGTGAACGCCCATTTTCTTGGCTTAGGCTCGTTTTGTGCGATTTTATTTCTCGAACTTAAATAAAGTACTTCTACAGTATATTGTTTTGCCTATGAGAAATTTTTAGGTACTAACAACCGTCAATACTACATGGAAAGATTGGAGCGTAAGACTCAACGGTGCATTATGGGCGTATAGAAAAGCATACAAGACACTGATTGGCATGTCTCCATATCAGTTGTTTTATGGCAAAGGTTGTCATCTCCCAGTTGAACTTGGATATAATGTTTTACGACCGGTAAAGATGTTCAACATGGAGTATGATAAAGCGGGGAAACAAGGGAAACTACAAGTTAAAGATCTAGAGGAGATTATTTGACATGTTTGCTACTGCTGCAGTTATGATCAGAGATTGATTGGAAGTGATGATGGAAATTCGAATTGGTTGACAGCGATGGTTTATGATAGAACTCGAGTTATGGAGTCTGTCGAGCAGTTATAGCTTGATAGAATGGTGATGGGGTCTATTGTGTTGTTAGAATTTAATGAGGTTATGGATGTAGCTGATGATCAAGAAGAATGGTGTTTCATGTTTGAGCATGTGACGGTGGTGGCAATGAACTGTATGGTGAAGAAGAGTTCAAAGTTGGAGAAAACAAAGTGGGAAGAAATAAGGTGACACTGTGATGCATTGATGGTTTACTTTGATGGCAGAGAAGGTGGCAGTTTAGCGAGTGTTCGATGAGTTTGGACTGAGTAAACACAAGGGAGGTATATTTAGCATAGTGTATTTACGACCGAGATTTTAACTTGTGCTCGTTTAGTTTAGAACGAAATTCTCTATTGTTGTTTGATGGATTTTTAACGAGCTTTATCAAAATAAAAAATAAAAATGTACATGAGAAAAATGTAATTGGGTGTAAAAAAAGTTATAAAGTTAACTTTTAAACAACAAACTTTTATCCACGGTTCCAAAGGAAACTATTGCAAGCGTTCAAGAGTCGTGGTTGTTTCCTTTTGGGTAGAAAATCTGATTTCTTGGGGTTTGCTATTTTTGGGCTATTTGACGACCGATTTGAACCGGATTCGAGGCACATGTTCTTCTATAACTTGGAGATGATTTATGAGACTTTCCTATTTGGATTTTAGGGGACCTTTCACATTGATTTTTATCAAGCTTTTCGGAAAAAAGACACAAGAGGAAAAGCTAGGGTTTTTGAGCGTTTTCACCACCATAACTTTTTTTGTTATGTTTTATTCAACTCATGAGTTTTATTAATTCCATGAATATCTAAAATTCTTATTGATTGAGGATGAATTCTAAGTTCTAATACATGATTTAATTTAGTTGATAAATCTATTTTTGAGTTCTTAATATGATTATCGCTTGTTTATACTATTATGAATGTTCATGATTGATTGATTGATTGTTTAGGTGGACAACTAAATTGATTTGTTGATTTAAAAAAATGCTAGTAAAGAGTTATAAAATCCGTAATTGTTGAATAACTCATGCATAAGTAGAAATCGTGAGACCTTGCAGAGGGATTATGTGGAGCAATCGCAAGTAAAAAAAACAATTCTAAGTGAACCGAGCGTACTGAGTTTAACTGGTAGAATTAACCTATAAATTCACAAACCCCAAGGCATTCGAATGAGTTACACCTTGAGAGCATACTTCATGGTGGTTCATACAGATAGATCTGGTGACCAAGCGTACTTGTGACCCAGTGATATATGAAATTTTGGAGATAACTAAGCGTACATGTTATCCTACAGTCGGTGATAATATGTGATTAAAAATGAATAGATAAATATACTAATTTAATCATTGTTTCATAACGAAGAAGGATTCCTCTTTCATATTTATCTCCATTGCTTGCAACTTACTTATTCTTAATCACGTCATTAATTATCATTAATCTAAAAAGAACCCCCTTTGTGACGTTTAACAACTGAAATACCTTGTTTTTTGTGGGAAAAAATCTTATTTACTATTATATTATTCATTAGTAAAGTTGAACATAAGTAAATTAATTTGTGCACCTACACACGCATTAAATTTTTTTACGTAACGATGCTTATGAGAGTTGTCGTATATACAAATAGAAGACTAAGCTCTTCCACGACAAGATGATTTCTCGAAAGAATTTTGTTGTGGGACAGAAATTTCTTTTATTTAATACTCGTCTTCGTTCATTTCCTGGCAAGCTAAGGTCCAAACGGGTTGGACCATTTTTTGTTACTAATGTTTGTTTCTCATGGTGTAGTTGAGATTACTAGTATGAAAAACGGGATAATTTCCAAATTCAATGGCCACATATTGAAGACTTATTTAGAAAACTTCTTTATGGAGAATGTAGAGGTGATTAGGCTCCCTCTATAGGAGTAATACCGGCGAGTAGAGAGTCTGGATAGAAAATTTAAATCAAGCGTTGAATGGGAGGAAACCCATAGGTTTTGTATCTTAATCCATTTTATTTATAGTTTTTATAGTTTGCATATCATATTTGCATTCTCGTGCTTAAATTCATAGAGTCCTATATCTACAATGACGAAAATTTTGACGAAAAATTTATTGTCAGAAAAATTCTAACCGTGAGACCGTTGGATAAAACGTTTCTAGAGACTTTTTCGGAGACCGACTTTGAGTGTTGACCCCAACGTGGTTCCCGAAAAGAAAATTTTAATTTGGAGTCTGTTAGGTTAGAGCGACTGATCTGGAAAGTTGAGTTCCGGATTTTTTCATAAATGGCATACCAGTCAGTTCAGAGGCCATAAATGTCAGAACGTTTATCGAAATACTGCGCCTTTTTGACATTCTATAGAAAAGACATAGGCGAACAACTTTTGTCAAGGGAGTTTTTCCAAATTCTTTACCAATGTGTATAGTTTTCAGGTTTAAGATTCGATTACGTCAGAATTCAGAAATTACGGTTTTGAACATTGAGGACGATGTGAAGTTTAAGTGTTAGGGAGTATTTAGCATATGATTATTTTTTTTTCATTTTTAGTTAGTTTTTGGTTCTTTAAGTAATAAATTTTTTTTTGAACTTTTGTATATATTTGATTGAAACTCCAACATTTAGAGATTTTAGAGTCACGTAGTATACTTTTATCTAAGTTTACATATGGAGTTCTTACCGAATAAGTGAACTTAGAAATCTTAGAGAATGAAATTCGTATTTATTAATCATTGAGAAAGAAACCATGATAAACTTAACCATGTCGGTGGCATATTACGTGCATAAGGAATGCAGTATTAGAGAACTAATCTTTCATTAGTGGAGACTACCTGCAGTGAAAAATAAGAGTTAGACATCAAACCTTCAACATATATTTTCCTTTTAGAGTGTTTCATTTGCACAAACTCCGGGTGGAATGATGAGCTACTCAACCTCGCACCCCTTCAACACTTTTCTGGCCTCTTGAGTTTTAATTTTATCAACAGGCATGAGGGTGACATCAGAATTGTCAACTAACCTTATCTTGTAGTTTGATTTGCAGTTGGCACCATCCTATCTCTCTTTCGAAAAGCGGGGCATCACAAATTTGAAGAAAATTGAAGACGAGGATTAGAATTTTATACCCAAGTTGAATACTAAGTACAAGAGCAAAGAAAATCAAAAGAAGTAAATTTTTTGTGTAGTTTATGATACAGAGACAATACAAGTTGTGAAGAAACAAGTGGTAAAGTCCTTCTCCCAAGGCCATATTAGTTTCATTGTATGTTTTTTATTTTGTATTTCATTCTTTAAAAAAAATAATAAAAACATAAAAGAATAAAATATATATTTTGTAGTACTTTTAGTGTATATTTTTGTATTAATTCTATAAGGCTATGGGGAAGAAGAAATCTATGAAGAAGTTTCAAGAAACAAGAAATTGAGGAAAAGAGTTACAAATTGTCAAAGTTCTACTAAGTTCAAGAGTTCAGCCTCAACAATTGAAGCCGACGACGAAGTTGTTTCTATTGGACGCAGAAGAGTGGTGTTGATTGTAGATTGGATGAGAAGGTGAGCATTTCCACCCTCGTATATGATTTGATTTCCTTTCTTAGAGATCATTAGAGATTTAAAAAAATTAGTGTCACCATTCAACGAATGTAAGTGTTCTCTCTTTATTCCTGCTTACACACATGTGGGACCTGTTTCCATCGTCTTATGAGTGACCGACCCTTGAGGATGAAGTCGAGGAGAAATTCTTATGACTGCCCTTGATGCTAAATTCTTTCTTAACACATGACACCCTCTTTCTCAACAATTAAGCATGAAAATAGTGTTCTTTGTTATTTCCAACTTCTTATTATTAGTGTCCAGAAACTTTATGTCCTCATAGCTATTTGGATGCTTTGGATTTTGAAATATATAGAAGTTGGAGTAGGTTTTATGGGTATACCTATTGTAAACCCTCACGAGCGACACCTAGGGGTTTAAAAGACATTTTACACATTCTAAGTGTAACCTTGATTCCTCCGAAAGTGAGTTAGGTTAGTTTAAGATAGATACTTTGCTCGAGGACTAACAAAAGCTAAATGTGGAGGAATTTGATAAGTGCATATTCTTTATATTTTTAGTGTCAATTTCATGCACTTATTTACTATATTTCTTGTGAATTATTGTATGTTACGTTTGTTTTTGTTCATTTGTCTTTTACTAAGTGAAATCATCCAAACGAGGTGGATTGGCACTTAATTATACAAGAAAAGAAGTGATGCAAAGGTAGAAGGGCCAAAGATCAAATGGAAATTGTTAAAATCCAGGATTTTTTATCATCATTGGGTAGAGAACAAAGAAATGAATCCAACGGAGAAAGAATGAGGTCATTTCGGCGTCGTATGGAGAAGTTATGAGCAAAACGAGAAATTAAGTTTGTCGATTCCCCGGAACTGACAATTTATTGGTTTGAAAACTCGAGTTACTAAAGGCGCCTGAGATTTATACTAAGGGATGCCAATTTTCAAAGTTTTCTAAAGGTGCTTAAGATTTCTACTCAGGGCAGGCATCATCTTCAAAAGATTCAAATCGAGAAATCAGTTAGGGTTCTTCCTATCACTAATGGTGGATTAGGGTTAAGGGGAATAGTTGAGCTGTGGTAGTATGAATTCGAATGTTGGCAATATGCGAGTGAGAGAGTAGCGGGTATGACGAGTTTGATGGATATTGCTAGTATTGTCGAAAGAAATCAGTGAAGAATTTTATTGAAGGCAAGTGATTTCGGTGAATGATCATCATGATTTACTGGCTAGTAACTTGAAGTGATTATTGAATAAAAAAGGTGTCAGTGGATGGTCACGACTGTTGGGAAGTTTGGGTCAGTCTTGAGGTTTAGTTTCAAACCAAGATAAATATTTTTTTTCCTCATGAGCTGTTTTTGCCATTGTTGACTAAGAGCTCGAACTGTGATTACTCGATGATTGATGGGAGGAAAACATCAAGAAGAAATGATGAGGTTGATTTTAGTAGAGATTGGTGAGGTCGGTGATAATCTATGATTAACAATGAATAAATGAACATATTAATTTAATGATTGTTTAGCAACAAAGAAGGATTCCTCGATCATATTTTTCTCCATTGATTGTAACGTACTTACTTTTAATCGCATTGTTAATTATTATTAATCTAAAACAAACCCCCTTTGTGATGTTTGAAAATTGGAATGCCTCTCTCTTCGAGGGAACGAATCTTATACTATATTATTCATTAGTAAAGTAGAAAATAAGTAAATTAATTTGTGTACTTACGACACGCATTACTATGATTCTTAATTGACTGCAATCTTATTTACTTGAAACCTTAATCCATTCCACATACCCCTTTTGATGATTTGATTTGATTGCATGACATGGATTAGATTACTTGCAGTATTAATGGGTTTTTGAGTTTATATAAAAATGAATTCAAATGCAAACCTTGGAGATTGTTAAAGTGGGAGATACTGATTCATATTTATGTTGATGAAGATTTTAAAAGATGAGTAGTAAATTCTTAGGGATCAAATAATTTATCCACGAATTGTTAGATCTCACCCATCCATGAATAAACGGTCTGAAATTATATCACGTGTCTAACCTGGTAAAGTTAGAAAATAATTTGAAAGTAGGATCTTAAATAGTCAACTCACATTTTTTAACTCTCTTCAAGACAATCAAACTTGTTAATACATTCATGATGTGTTTTAGAAGTAGTGGTAAAAGATTCAATACTCAGACTTGTGAAGATTTGATTTTTAGACCTAATTTTTAATACTAAAAATAAAGAAGATTAAAGTAAAATTGATTTAAGATTATGGAAAGAACTGAAACTAAAGATTCCATCGTTAGCCAATTTTTCAAGTGATTTAGCACTAATAATTATCTTGCAACTCATACATTCAATTGATTTAAATATTGCCAAAGTTAGATTTTTCAAAATAATACTACCTATGTTTCAAGAAAAGAGTTATTATCACTTTTTCAAATTGGTCTATTTTTAGGCTAAAATGAAAAAGTGATAGTAACACTTTTCCAGAAACGGAGGGAGTAGTTGTAAATCAAAAGTATGAGACATCAATAGCTCTAAACTAAGCATGACTCATCAAAAGAAAACACAACTAATTGATAAAAATCATTATTTCAAATTTAATTCAAAGCAAATAATCATAAAAGAATTGCAAAAAAATTAATAAGATAATACCACTTTATTATTGGAAAAATGGCTTCCTCCGTCGCCTCAGCAATGGAGTATAGATCCTCATGTTGTAAACACTCTCAAGATGTGTATTCATGGCTCAATTTTTTTTTACAAAGATGAAAAGAGTTAAAATTGTGTAAACAGAGAGTTTACAACGGTGTAATGGCGTTGCGGACAACTGTTTCCACTGTTACAGAAAGAAAGTGCTTCCACTGAAGATAAACGTTACTGTTCTGAAGATATTCGTTGCAGATGGGTTGAAGAAATTGTTGCAGATGAAGATAAACTTTACAAAGACGAAGATATCCGTTGTTATTCAGTTGAAGAAATCATCGCATATTCTTGTTTTCCCCTACAACAACAACACTTTTTTGTTTCTTTTTTTTTTCAATTGAAGCTCTCCTCTTTTTTACTCGATATCTTTGCTTTACGTATGCTCAGCTAACCCTTACAACCAATCCTAATCGATAAGGACTCAAGAAAACAAACCCAAACCAAATCAAATTTCTTTTTTATCCAAATCAAGGAGTAAACCCTTTTCCGGTGACAACTCGATTTTTCCAGCTTGCTTTACGGCTTTAAACACTTTTGATTGGCGTGTTTCAACTTCTTTTGATAGTTTTTTCAATTTGGTATAGTGAAAACACGTTTATCTTATTAATTTTTTGCAATTCTTTTATGATTATTTGCTTTGAATTAAATTTAAAATAATGATTTTTGTCCATTAGTTGTGTTTTATTTTGATGAGTCATGCTTAGTTTAGAGTTATTGATGTCTCATACTTTTGATTTACAACTATTATTTTAAAAAATCTAACTTTGGCAATATTTAAAATCAATTGAATGTATGAGCTGCAAGATAATTATTAATGCTAAATCACTTGAAAAATTGACTAATGGTGGAATCCTTAGTCTCATTTTTTTCCATAATCATAAATTAATTTTACTTTAATCTTCTTTATTTTTAGTATTAAAAATTAGGTTTAAAATCAAATCTTCACAAGTCTGAGTATCGAATCTTTTACCACTATTTCCAAAAACATCAATTTTTGGCGCCGTCGACGCGGATTTTTTTTAGGTTAGATTTTTAGTTTAATTTTTATTTTTAGTATTAGTTTAATTTTTAGATTTTTATAATTTTTTTCTATTTTACGTTTTTTGGGTATTTCTTTTGCTACAGGTTTTGGAACGAAAACGAAAAGAAATTGAGCGAAAGATTTTTGTGATTAAAAGACTTGGAGTAAAGTTAAAGCTAAAAGAACAGAAAGGAAGATAAAGAGTTTATTTTTTAATTAATTTTTACTTTTTAGGGTTTTTATTTGTTATTTTAATTTAGAAAAACTGTATTAGGAAATCTTTAAAAAAAATAATTACAATTTTCTTTTATTTTTGGAAATTTTGGACACTTTGGGAAATTTTTTGATATTGTTTTTATTTTTAAACCCTACGGAAGAGTACTATTAAATATAAACTGCACAGGGAAGGAAGACAATTACGATATTGTCTCAGCCCCTTGGGTCCGTACACTAACACAGGAGTCAGTGGCCCGAGTCGACTTCAACAGTTCATCGCCCGTCTGGTACGGGAGCAAAAACTCTATCAATTCACGAAATCCCTGCAAGTGGATTTTCTGTATTCCTTCGTAATGCATATATGTTGAGGGATGAATACAAATTTATTTTCTAGTAAAGGGCAAGAACTTACCATACAAGATAAGGACTCGGATTTCATCACAATTTCCTTCTTGCCCGCTTTAGGAACACGTTACCAAACGCGAACCTAAGCCTTAAAAGTTGACTAGAAAGAGACCAATAGCGTAACGAGCTTATAGGGAAGTCATTCAAAAGGACTGAATTGGTTATTCTGTTAGCCTAACTCAAAGTTTAGGAAGATTATTTTAAGAAGATTCGAGCCGCCTTGTAACCCAAGGAAATGTTGCCAAAGAGACAGGGTTATCAAATCTCCTTAGAGCTTATCCTATTTCTATTCGACTTAATCTAATTCAGATCATTCTAAGAGGTTTACTAAAACTGTAACTAGTTGCCTTTTGAAAGAATAGAAGCTGGTATAGAAACAATCTAAGTGGAGCCATCATGTTTTTTGTTTGCTAGATTCAATAGGTTTGATTTGGTTGAGTCAGCCTTGCTTATGATTTTTTAGAATTCCCTTCCAATTAGGATTTATTTTTTCTTTTTTTTTTAGTGTATGCCAAGACCGCTCGAAATCATCACTGAGTGAGCTTGGAAAAGAGACACTCTAGGTCGTTTGATTAGTGAAAAACCTAGTAGTTTTGTCCCTGGAAACGAGGACCTCGAAGACTCTTCTTTTGAGGGCCCTGTTTTTGGAAATTTCAATTTTAAGAACTTGACACTGTGTGAAGAAGTTACTCCTAGTCCTTTGATAGCGCCAGCAATGGCAACTTTAAAAGCTTTGTTGAACCCGTCTAGGACTTCTCGTCCATCATGTATCAAGTTAGATGAAATTGAAGCAAACTATGAGTTAAAACCTGGGACCATACAGATGCTCCCAATCTTCTTAGGGAAAGAAAATGAAAACACCTATTTCCATGTTAGGGATTTTGAGGAAATATATAGTACCATCTGGATTAATGACCTAGATGATAAAGCATTGAAACTTAGATTGTTTCCTTTTTCACTAAGAGACAAAGCCAAATCTTGGCTATATAGTTTGACTTCTGAGTTCATTGAAACCTATGAACAACTTATATCTGCCTTTCTCTAGAAGTTTTTCCCTAGGCACAAAACATCATCTATTAGGCAGCAGATTTGCACATTTGCTCAACAAGAGGGAGAATCTTTGGTTCAATGATTTATTATCACAATGTCCTCATTATGGTTTAGAAAAAGTAAGGCTAGTGCAGATCCTCTACGAGGGTTTAGATTATTCAACAACAACCATGGTTGAATCGTTATACGCAGGTGGTTTGAAAATAAAACTGCCGATGTTGCGATGACATTTTTGAATGAAATCGCTGAAAAAACCCAGCAATGGGAAAATAGTAGGGAGCCCCAGAAAAACAATTCTTCTAAGTAGAGAAAATGTTAATAGGGTAGAAGGATATTTTGAATCAAATGCCAAAATAGCAGCTATATCAAAAAGGTTAGAAGCTTTAGAACTGAGTCAATCTAGTTGTGGAATTGAGCCCAAGTCATTTTTGGGAAGGAAAAACTTTTGAAGAACACGTGCATGCTCTTTATAATAACACTAGATTTGATAATCATCAGAAGTTTGACCCTTATTCAGAAACCTATAACCCTGGTTGGAGAAACCATCCTAACCTTTCTTGGTTTAAGGGCCAGATTCAAGGTCAGTCTAGTAATTCTAAGGTTCCCCCAGGTTTTGGCTATACTAAGAATCCTTCAGGAACAAAACAATTTTAGAACCATTCAGATAAGAAGATCATGAGTTTATAAGAGTCCCTCACCTTTTTATCTCATAACACTGCTAAGTCTCAGCAATAAGTTGAACAAAATTTAGTAGACAATAATTCAGACTAACTCTCAGGCTATTTACGATTTACGAACCCAGTTTACTCAGTTGAATGAGTCTTTGAGAGAAAAAGGTAAGTTTCCTAGTCAGACCCAACCCAATCCTAGAGGAGTTCATGAAGTATCTTCTGGTGAGAAATCATCAAACCATGTGAATTCAATTAGAACCCTTAGGAATGGTAAAGTGGTAGACAACAAGGTAACCATGCCTAATAATAAACATATTGTAGTTCACCCTTCTGACCCAGTAGCTGAAGATACTGATGAAGTCTCTAAAGAGCCCGATGCAGTTCCTTATAAGACAGAGTTGTGCCCAGAGCCCCGTTCCCACAAATGTTAGCACCAACAAATAAGGAATCCAATTTTAACGACATATTGGAGGTTTTTAAGCAAGTCACTATCAACTTTCCTTTATTAAATGAAGTTCGGAAGATTCCTACTTATGCCAAGTTACTTAAGGATACGTGTACGCGAAAGCGAAAGCTTAATGTACAAAAGAAATCCTTTTTAGCTAGTCATGTGAATTCCATTATCCAGAATAATACAACTCCTAAGTACAAATACCCAGGGTCCCCAGCCATTTCTTGCACAATAAGTAACCACTGTATTGAGAAACTGTTACTTGAGCCAGTGTGAACTTACTTCCGTACCATGTGTACCTCCAACTTGGACTTGGTGATTTGAAACCTAGTCAGACAACACTGCAGTTAGATGATAGGTCTGTGAAAATTCCTTGTGGTGTCATAGAAGATGTTCTTATTGAGGTCGATAAGTTTATTTTATCCAGTGGATTTTGTTGTCCTTAATAACCAACCTGTCTCTGACCCAGGGAATCAGATACCTGTGATATTAGGTCGCCCGTTTTTAGCTACATATAATACGAATATTAACTGTCGAAATGGTATTATAAACTTATATTTTGGTAATATGACTATTGAGCGGAATATTTTCAATATTAGTTAGCAACCACCTGAGCTAGATGACATATGCATTGAAGAGGTGAACATGATAGGAACATTAGTTCAGGAGTCATTAGCAAACACTTTTTTATAAGATCTATTAGAGAAATGCCTAGCCCACTTTGGGTTTGATTTTGATGATGATAGTGTGATTAATGAGGTGAATGCTTTGTTAGATTCATCCCCTTTGATAGACACTGGTAATGGATGGAAATCTAAGTTCGAACCACTACCAGTTTCTAAGTCTACCCTAATTCCTTCTTTAGAAGAGCCTTCTAAGTTGGACCTTAAACAACTACCAGATATCCTGAAGTATGTGTATTTAGGCCCATCTGAGACTTTGCCTGTGATTGTAGCATCCGACTTGGATAGTAACCAGGAAAGTAGGCTAGTGACCGTGCTTCAAGACAATAAGGAAGTTTTAGGGTGGACCATAGAAGACATTAAGGGTATAAGTCATATTGTTTGTATGCATCAGATTCATTTAGAGGATGATACCAAACCTTCTAAGGAGATGCAACGTCGAATTAACCCTAACATGAAAGAAGTAGTTCGAACTGAGGTGCTTAAGTTGTTATATGCGGGTATTATCTACTCTATTTTAGATAGTAAGTGGATCATCCCCGTTCAGGTTGTTCCCAAGAATTCAGGTATCACTGTAGTCCAGAATGATAACAATGAGTTAATCCCAACCCGAGTGACCATGGGGTGGCGTGTTTGTATTGAATATAGAAAATTGAACAATGTCACAAGGAAGGACCACTTTCCCCTTCCTTTCATCGACCAAATGCTTGAGAGAATAGCTGGACATAGTCATTATTGCTTGCTAGATGGTTTTTCTGGTTATAATCAGATTGTTATTGCCCCAGAAGACCAAGATAAAACCACTTTTACGTGTCCTTTGGTACCTTTGCATATAGACGCATGCTTTTCGGTTTGTTTAACGCACCCGCTACTTTTCAGCGTTGTATGATGAACATATTTTCTGACATGGTAGAACGGTTTCTAGAGGTCTTTATGGATGATTTTAGTATTTGGGTCATCTTTTGATGAGTTCTTGCATCATTTGACATTAGTGTTGACTAGGTGTAAGGAAAAGAATTTAGTGCTTAATTGGGAAAAATGTCATTTCATGGTTCGATCATGAATTGTTTTAGGGCATATCGTATCTTCTAAGGGTATAGAGGTAGACTAAGCCAAAGTTGACCTTATTAAAACTTTACAAGTTCCCAAAATTGTATGAGAAGTTAGGTCATTCTTAGGGCATGAGGTCTTTATCGTCGATTCATTAAGGATTTTAGCTTGATTTCTAGACCTGTTTGCAATCTGCTTGCAAAAGAGGTTAAGTTTGTCTTTGATGATGTTTATTTAGAGTCTTTCGAGAAGATTAAGACTTTGCTCACTACCACCCCTATTGTCCAGGCACCTAACTGGAACCTACCATTTGAGATAATGTGTAATGCTTCAGATTATGCTATTGGCGTTGTGTTAGGTCAACGAGAAAAAAAGTACTTCATGTGATTTACTACGCCAGCAAAACTCTAAATGATGCCCAACTGAACTACACCACCACAGAGAAGGAACTGTTAGCCACTGTTTTTTCCTTAAACAAGTTTAGATCATATCTCTTAGGTTCTAAGGTTACAGTCTTTACTGATCATGCTGCTTTGAAGTACCTTCTGTCTAAGAAGGATACTAAACTTAGATTGATTAGATGGATCCTTTTGTTACAAGAATTCTCTCTAGAAATTAAAGACAAAAAGGGTGCAGAAAATGTAGTAGCAGACCACTTGTCTAGACTTGTTGTGGATTCCCATGATGATTCCCCTCCCATGAGACATAATTTTCCTGATGAATAACTTTCTTTGTTTCCCAATTACCTTGGTTTGCGAATATAGTGAATTATCTTGTTACTAGTCGAATGCCTCAACACTGGGGTAAGGAAGATCGTTCTAGGTTTTTACCGAGGTAAAGTATTTCTTTTGGGACGATCCTTATTTGTTTAAATATTGTCCATACCAGATTATTAGAAGATGTATACCTGAGAGTCACCAGTCCAGTATTATTTCCTTTTCCCATGATCATACTCGTGGAGGTCACTTTAGTGCTAAGAAAACTGCTGCTAAGATATTGCAGTGTGGATTCTACTGGTCGCCATTGTTTAAAGACTCCTACAGTTACTGTGTTGCTTGTGAGTGCTGCCAGAAGTTAGGAACCATTTATCGTAAAAATATGATGCCTTTGAACCATATTTTAGTTATTGAGGTCTTTGATGTGTGGGGCATTGATTTTATGGGTCATTTTTCCTAATTACTTTGGTTATTTTTATATCCTTGTCATTGTAGACTATGTATCTAAGTGGGTATAGGTGGTTTCGTGTAAAACAAACGACCACAAGGTTGTGGTCCAGTTTTTAAATGATAACATATTTGCACGTTTTGGTACACCACGAGCTATAATTAGTGATGGAGGGTCACACTTTTGTAATCGACCGTTTAAGCGTCTGATGAAGATATATGGTATTACCCACAAAGTAGCTACCCCATATCACCCACATACTAGTGGTCAAGTAGAGGTTCCCAACAGGGAGATAAAACGTATTCTAGAGAAAACAGTTAATCCTAAAAGGAAAGACTGGTCGTTAAGGCTTACTGATGCCTTATGGGCTTGTTGTACTGCGTTTAAGACCCCCATTGGAATGTCACCTTATCGTCTAGTTTTTGGTAAGGCCTGTCACCTTCCCGTCGAGTTGGAACATAGAGCATATTGGGCTATAAAGCAGTTAAATTTTTCACTTGACAGGGCAGGAGTTCACAGGAAGCTCCAGCTCAATAAGTTGGAAGAGATTCGGAAAGATGCATATGATAATGCTAGGGAGTATAAGAATAAAATGAAACTTGCGCATAATAGAAATATTTTAAGAAAGTCATTTTCTCCAGGTTAAAAAGTTCTTCTGTATGATACTCGTTTGCATCTATTCCCCGGAAAGTTACGCTCTTGGTGGACCGATCCTTTTGTTGTTCGCACTTTTTTCCTCACGGTGCTATTGACATTGAGACTCAAGATGGTAGAAATCCTTTCAAGGTTAACGGTCATAGATTGAAACCATTTTTAGAGCGTTTTTCTACAGGTGATGTTTAGAAGGTCCCTCTGGAGGACCCAGTTTACTTTGATTGACCATTAAGGTTTTTTTTTGTACATTAGTAGATTTTTTTAGGTTTTTAGTCTTATTCTCCATAGAAGGATTGTTACGCTTCACCCAGGTACTATCTTTCTGACTTACCTCTTTATTCCTCTTTTTACTTATCTATTGGTACTGCTCTTTATTTTGAAACATTGAGGATACTATTTAATTTAATTTTGGGGGTAAGGGGAAACTTTTTAGTGCAATAATAAAACTGCAAAATTTAGAAGCTTGTGAACAATTCAGGATGACACTAACCATTCTAGGTATATAGAAACTTAGATCTTTTTCTATAGGAATTGGTGTGCCCAGTTAAATGGTCTATTCATAAAAGGACATAGTTCAAGTGTTATAAATAACATGATAGTCGTCACCATATCTCGGAGTCTATCTCGACCATATCACCTTCTGTTTTTATTTTTGTAAAAGAAATTTGTGTTTCTCTAAGTGATTTGGTGGGGAACCAATATCGAATTGTTATTGCCGCCAGGATGGAGTAGAGTGTTTGAGATTATTTAAACTATTATTTTTTATTCTTAAAAAAAATTCGAGTATTGAACCAATAAACGACGATTTCTTCAGCTGAACATCAACGGATATCTTTGTCTTTGCAACATTTATCTTCAGCTGCAACGGTTTCTTCAACCCATCTGCAACGGATATCTTCAGAACAATAACGTTTGTTTTCAGTGGAAGCACTTTCTTTCTATAACAGTGGAAACAGTTGTCTGCAACGCTATTACATCGTTGTAAACTCTCTGTTTCTACAATTTTTACTCTTTTCATCTTTGTAAACAATTTTGTAGCCATGAATACACATCTTGAGAGTGTTTACAACATGAGGAGATAGACCCCACCGCTGAGGCGACGGAGGAAGCCATTTTTCCAATAATAATGTGGTATATTTTTATCTTATTAATTTTTTGCAATTCTTTTATGATTATTTGCTTTGAATTAATTTTGAAATAATGTTTTTTATCAAGTAGTTGTGATTTTTTTGATGAGTCATGCTTAGTTTAGAGCTATTGATGTCTCATACTTTTGATTGACGTGTTTCAACTTCTTTTGATAGTTTCTTCAATTTGGTATAGTGAAAACACGTTTAAATACCATGAATCTCGGTTCAAACTAACTCGGCAAACTCCTCTCGCGTGAAGAGTTTCTTCCCGTCCTTTCCGGATTTAAACGAAAAGAGTGAGGGTGTCCCTTATCCAAATGATGGGTGCCTTTAACAATCTGGTGGGTTCCTTTATCACTTTTCGAGCCAATTTTTCCATAAAAGTTTGTTTTCCAAAAATACCTACAAAGACATAAAAACACATTATAAGTACACAATCGAGCACTAGTAATACAGAGAATTGAGCACAATTTAGACACAAAAATGTTTTTATCGATTCGCCGGAATCTAAAAGTAATTCTGAATGAAGTTGGAACCAAAATGTTAAGATATACTATCTCCGTCCCAGGAAAAAAGTGTTATTATCATTTTTTCAATTTTAGCCTGTTTTTTAGGCTAAAATGAAAAAGTGATAATACATCTTTGAAATACCATTTAATGGGATTCAAAATTAAAATAATTCAAATTTTTTTACAGTAAAGTGAAAGTCGTGTTTGAATGCACTTTTCAAGTGCTAAAATTTAAAGAAAAAGTCAAAATTTGTCAAGAAAAAAAAAGTTCAACCCACAAGACTAACTGACAAAAAGGATTCAAAATTCAGGCACATCCGTGAATTATATTTGGGGAAAGAGTTGCAACAGTAAAAAAAAAAAGCAACTGGTAACAACCCTTATATTGGAGTGCCTTCACGGAGAAATTTGTGGATGATCTTGCCGCACTTTTGCTAACTCTTCTAGTCTGTTGACAGTAGAAATAGTGGTTCTGATGTTTTATCTTTTTCACTTACTTATAAAAACTCAACTCTCTTATATAGCAGACAGAGTTTTCAAAGTATTAGAGAGTTTAAAAAGTCTAAGAGGATAAGGGAGAAGGTGTAACCGAATACATAAGTTGGAACAGATTGCTCTAAAGACTCGGACTGGCAATGTTATCTGTTTTTGCAGACTTGGTCAGCTCAGACTTGGCCTTCTGACTCTGTGGTTCAACACTTCCCCTAAAGTTGAAGGGTAGCTAGCGAATATTCAACTTGCTTCTTAAGAATTGATACCTTTGGGATGGCAGTCCCTTTGTGAAGATATCAACTATTTGTTCCTTGGAGGATATAAACCGAACTTGGAGTTCTTTAGCAGCAACTCTCTCTCGGACAAAATGGTAGTCAATCTCGTTGTGCTTTGTCCGAGCATGGAAAACCGGATTAGCAGTTAGGTATGTGGCACCTAAGTTGTCACACTAGAGAATTGATAGAGACGTAGGACCACATAGTTCTTTGAGCAAGGACTGGATCCAAAGAATTTCCGATGTTGTAATAGCCCAACCTCTGTACTCAGCCTATGTACTTGATTTAGAAACAGTGCGATGTTTACGTGCACTCCAGGAAATGAGATTCCCACCAAAGTAGATGCAGTAACCACTTGTGGAACGCCGGTCATCTAGATACCATCCCAGTCAGCGTCTGAGTACGCTTGAATATTGTAGCTTGTTGTAGACCGAATATGCAAACCATAATTCACTGTGTGCTTCAGATAACGTAGGATACGTTTGAGTAGTTCCCAATGCTCAATATAAGGATCTTGCATGTACTGACAAGCTTTGTTCAATGCAACAGAAATGTCTGGCCGGGTAAGATGTAGGTATTGTAGTGCACCCACTGCTTTAGTAGTTTCAGTTGAGTAGCTAGTGGAGTTGTAACTGGTTTAACTCCATCCAGCTTTGTGTGCTGCAGTAAGTCTGTTGTATACTTCTATTGACTTAGAAGGATAGAGCTCCCCTGATGGACTACCTCTAAGCCCAGGAAGTAAGATAAGAAGCTTATATCCTTGACTGCAAAAACTTTACTGAGAGCAGAAATTAGATCATTGAAAAGTGATATATCAGAACCAGTAATAATAATGTCATTCACATATATAAGTATATACAGTATCTGAGTGTTAGCTTTTTTTACAAACAAGGAACTGTCAGATACTGAGCCTTTGAACCCCTGTGATGCTAAATAATGACTTAATCTACTGAACCACACTTTGGCTTTGTTTAATCTACAAACATGTGTGGGATAATTCGGATCCACATAACCATCAGGTTGCTTCATATACACTTATTTCTCAAGTTCACCATGCAAAAATGCATTTTGCACATCTAGTTGTCTCAGTTGCCATTTGTTCATAGTTGTTATAGATAGTACTAGCCTGGTAGTAAAGGGTTTCACTATTGGGATGAAGGTTTCACCAAGTCCATACCTTCTTGCTGATGAAACCCCTTAGCAACCAATCTGGACTTGTACCTGGCTAATGATCCATCAGAATTTTGTTTTACTATAAAAATCCATTTTGACCCAACTATATTCATACCGTGTTTGTATAGAACAAAAGACCAGGTTCCATTTCGGATGTGAGCATTATATTCGTCATCCATAGACTGGCGCCATGCTTGATCCAGTCTGGCTTTGTTGTAACATCTTGGTGCCATGTAATCTGATGTTTTAAGAGGGTGTTTTGTAACATTCAGACATAGTTTACTGATGGGTTTTGAGATACCTGTTTTGGATCTTGTCACCATGGGGTGTACATGCAGAGTTGGTTGGGTAACAGTTGGTGTAGAATCATTGGGCTCAGTTTGGTGTTGGACTGCTTCTGCTGGATTTGTGAAAGTAGGACCAGTTGAAGTTGTGACGGACATATTGGGATGATTGCTCACTGGCATTTGTTGAGACCCATGTGTCTGGGTAGGTCTTAGCGTATCTGTAAATGGAGGAGAAGTGATAGTTTTGGTAGTAGGGCTTACCTTTATATATTGTTGCACAGTTCGAACCTCCTGCTTGGCTTCGAAAGGGAATTAACACTCTTCAAACTTGACATGCCTGGATATGTAAAGTCTCTTTGTGGGTAGATGCAAGCACAGATCACCTTTATGTGCCCCACTATAGCCAATGAAGATACAAGGAATGGATATGGGCTGCAACTTGCGTCATAAGCCTGATTCAATCCATTCATGATTGATTGTTTCTTATCTTCTTCTATTATTGTGACTCCATAAGCAGTTAATGAGTTGAATGGAGTTTTTGCCTTGGATATATACTAATGCATAGATAAGTTACCTTTACGCAGGTTGTGGAGCTCTCTTTTCAGATGCATTTGATGTGCCTGGTTGTTTGGAGCAAACCTTTCTTCTAGGGCTTCCCAGACTTCTTGAGATGACGACAGACCTACTAATCCAGTCATGACTCCTTATGTGAGTGAAGACAGAAGCCATCCCATCAGTATGTTGTCTTGCTCCTCAAATTTAATAAATTCAGGGTTTATCTCTGTTTGATTTGGCAAATGTTTAGGTGGTTTTTCAAATGACCCATCAACATAGCCTGAGAGATTGTAACCCTTCAACAAAGGTTTAAACTGTGTTTTCCACAATAGGTAATTGGTTTCTGTCAGTTTGATGTTTACTAAATGGTTGATGTGTAACTGTTGCAGGGTATTGGTGTTTGCAGCCATTTATGCGTGGGTGTTGGATCTTTTTGGCTGATACCAAGTAGAAACAGTGGTTCTGATGTTTTATCTTTTTCACTTACTTATAAAAACTGAACTCAACTCTCTTATATAGCAGAGAGAGTTTTTAAAGTCTTAGAGAGTTTACAAAGTCTAAGAGGATAAGGGAGAAGGTGTAACCGAATACATAAGTTGGAACAGATTGCTCTAAAGTCTCGGACTAGCAATGTTATATGTTTGTGTAGGCTTGGTCAGCTCAGACTTGGTCTTCTGACTCTGTGGTTCAACATTGACAACTTTCTTTGCCCTTGGAAATTGAAGAATCAGGCGTTGATATCACAGTAGGAGTACCTTCATCTGCACTTGTTCTAACGTTCATCTCCAGGGGTATCTAGACAATACACAACATATACCAAGATAATTAAACCACAAGAGAGTTTTATCGTAGCCAGTCTTTCCAATGAATAAATGAGAACCATGTCAGACTTGGTGAAAATTAATGCGAAGAAAGATCTCTGGTTTTTGTATATAGACATAATAACAACTTCAAATTGATATAGATTTGCACAAGCACAAAAAAAAAAAAAAAAAAAAAAAAAAAAAAAACAGAATGACATTTTAATGTTTTTTGTATATATATGTTAATCGTCTGTTCTTCGTGATCAACATACTTCTGGAATGGAACAGTGCAATTTGTTCCATATTCTAAAGAAAACTTTTTTATTTACGTACCTCACGGAGGAATTCCGTATCCATCTCAGCAGCTGTTTTTCGTGCTCCTCCACTGCCAAATATGTGAGATTTCCCCCCACAATGTGGACATTTAAAACAGCTCATGTTCTCTATCACTCCCAAAATCTGAGCAAGTAATCAAAATTAATAAAAGAAAAAGATTACAACATTTTAGTCATTAGTGGAAGGAATTGAAGCTTCTAATAAATGAACATGTTATGTTATAGGTGGAATGAAATATACAGGAACTTGAACTTTACGAAACATATTAGCTCCTCTTCGGGCATCTATTAGTGCAATGTCTTGAGGAGTTGACACGATCAAAGCACCTATAAAAAAAAAAAAAAGGTGTTACCCTACCCATTCATATATATTAACCGAAAGGGAAAAGCATATAATTATATACAGAGAATTGCTAAGCTAAGATATTCAAGTAGTGCTCCTCCATCAGAAACACATCGACAAATAGAGACTTAAACAACATGTAGGTCAGGATATGTTAACTAATAACTGTCCTTATCTGTACAAATGTATGGAATGCAAGGGAAATGGTTCAACGACAGGGATTCAGAGTTCTCATAATCCCATGAACGAGAAACTCACGCATAATTTTCATTCTTGAGCAGTAATTTATGATACCTGATAACCGCAACCTCTGTGAAATTGATAACTGAGCATCCCCTGTGCCAGGGGGCATATACACCAGAAGAAGATCAAGCTTTCCCCAAGAAACTCCCCTCGTCAAATTTTCAAGCGCTTTCATCACCTATAAGTTGTTGGAAATAAAAATGGTTTAATACTAAAATTAAGATTTTATTACTTAAAATAATTTTGTTACTATAATTAACTTGATGGGTGCTAGGATCACTAGTCCAAACTTGGGTGGAATTATAGCCATCCATTTTCACTTCTTAGTAAATGAGAAACCTTTGGTTGTCCCACATTGGGCAAACCAAGGAGGAAGTTCATGCATATTACCACAAACGTTCTATTTAAGGAAAGAACTAGTGGATTGGATATGGACTTGGGAAATGGACTAGTGGGCAAATGCATACATGTGGGTGTGAAGCACCACAGGCTTGCGGAGCTTGCGTGTGCTTTTGCGTGTGTGTTTTGGCATGTGTTTTGGCGCGAGCCTTGGCGTGACCATTGGCGTGTGCCTGCGAGTGCACACGTGTACCCATCAATGAGAAAACGTTTCTTTATTTCAAATAAATATTTTACGTTTTGTATTAAATGGAAAAATAAAATCATAAATATTAATTTTACCGTTTTAAATTAATGGGGATTAAAAATTTTCAAATTAATTATCTTTTCACCGTTTTGAAAATCAAAAGCTTTTTTCTCCTATAAAAGAAAAAGATTTCTAAGTGTTTTGTTTACCCCAGTCGCAGCCACTGTCCTGACGACTTTTCACCATCTTCCTGCTTTGTTTTGCGCACGCGGTGATTTTTCCTAATTCTCTTCCCCCTTTCTCGAGCAAGTTTTACCTCATAACATCTTGAGAATTTTATGTCTTTATGATGTTTCCTTTATCACGAGATTCTTTCTCCCTGATTTTAAAGAAAATATTTTTATTCCTTTAAAAGCTTTAGCAACAGAATCGTCAACTTTTGTTCCTTTTTTAACGAGATTCTGATTTGATTTTTAAGTGCTTCAACCGAGTACAACTCTTGTAAAATGGTAAAAATACATGTTGTGGTCTTAATTCTTCAAAACATTCTCCTAATCACGAATCTGGTTCACACAGCTTAAAAGAATAATTTCCCGCCAAGAGTATATTTGAACGTGAGAGAAGGTGGTGCCTCAACACTTACATGGGTGCCTTTATCAATTTCTTTGGGGTGCCCTTATCCAAAATGAGGGTGCCTTTAGCAAATTTTCTGGGGTGCCTTTAACACTTTTTCGAGATAATTTTTCCAAAAATGTTTATTTCCCAAAAATACCTACAAACACATAAACACAATTAGTACAAAAATGAGTACTAACAATATACAAACTGAGAGCAAATTAGACACATAAATGTGTCTATCAATGGTTTCAAAGAGGAAACCCTTGTTTGACCCAAATTCGGAAACCAATCACTATAAAAGGGAGTAAACCCTTATTATTATTTTTCTATCTCTTTCACGCCAACACCTTCACCCTTCCTCTTTCTCTTCAACGATTCCAACAACAGCAACAACTCCTCCCGCCGGCGCCACCAGCAGCCACTCACCGTCGGTCAATTCCGACATCGACCAGGTAAGCTTTTCTTCCTTTTGTTTTGATTTACGTGAGTGAATCACGTGATTTTTTTTTTTGATGTAAGTGTTTGTTACTCTTTCCAAATTTTTTTACTTGTTTCATTGCATAAACATGCTATTGACTTGTCACTGGTCTTCTTTTGATAGCTCTTTGTGAGTAAATTTCAACTCCACAATTGTTGTCTCTGATTGTGATAATTCTTCATTGGCTTCACTGCAACGTTGTTAAGCTTTAACCAGGTACGCTAGAGTTTGTAGTAATTTTCCTTGATATTGGTTTTAATTTAGAGATATATGAGCAGTATCTGCACATCAGTACTATATATATACAAAATAGAACCAAGCCTTGTGCATGATTGCCCAGTAGTTGACATGAATATTATTCGAACTGCTTGTAGATGTCTACCAATCAGGAAGATAATGCTATTACTGCTTCTAGTCATGATAGAAACGAGAAATCTGATGTTATTTTTCTAGACAATATACCCAGCATCTGGAGAGGCTGATGATCCTGGTTATGTTGGCAATTTTATCCCAAATATCAATAGAAGTTTTCACCATCAGGATATTTATCCACTAGCTCTTGTCAGGTGCTGTTTGGAGAGAAGAAAATACATGCCTTCATTTGTTCATTTCTAGACATTCCAAACTCCTCAGTCCGAATGGAAAGGATGGGCTAAAGTTATGTTGAAGAACCCTCAGGTGAAATTAGTTTTAGAAAATACTAAGATATTCCATGTCGTACAA
Source organism: Papaver californicum (assembly GCA_023531435.1). Taxonomy (NCBI): domain Eukaryota; kingdom Viridiplantae; phylum Streptophyta; class Magnoliopsida; order Ranunculales; family Papaveraceae; genus Papaver; species Papaver californicum. The sequence continues at coordinate 1,849,046 of JAJJMC010032380.1, read as the reverse complement.
GTGTCTGAGACTTTACAATCAAGGACACGAAGGTCCTGCTTGTATTTACGATAAGTCAATACTTAGCCATTAAATATGCCATGTTACTTTCAAACAAGTACATGACAACTAAAATTCCCAGACTTGACACTAATCAATATGGCTATCAATCAAGTGAGTCACATAATTTACCTCACTGACTTAGCAGGTCATTTGATTTGACTTGACTTAATCATAACCATGATGGTTTATAACTCCACTATTTTCACGAGATATATAATACAACATGAGGGGATTCTCATTGGGTATTGGTCTAGCGGTCTACAACATCGTGGGTGGTTACACAACCTCCACGAACAAGAAGGTAACAAGAAATGGGAGGTTACAGAGCAGTTGGGAGGATGTGGAGTATGCGTCAAACATGTCTTCCCTACTTATCGAGAACCACCCCACTACAATCTCCACAATCATCACTTCTCCACCTCTCTCTAACTTCCATGACTTACGAGAATATTAGTGTGTCATCTTTAAACTATAAATAGATGATTCCCATCTATTCGAAACAAGATAGAAACACACAACAACTGAATCAGTCTGAAGAAACCAAAGCTTACAGAATTAGTGATTCCTCTACGGAGAATCTATTCTTCTTCACACTACTGATATTTCTCAACCTTCTTTGCTTCCCTCCCCTAAGACCTACCCAAATCCTTTCCATCTTTGTAATCGAAGCAGGACGTGAACGGCCATTTATTAGTTTAGGCTTGTTCTGTTCGAGCTTGATATATCGAACCTACTTGAAAGTACCAGCTTGCAGTACATTTTTTTTACCTTAAAACAAGGTAATAAATTACTTTGTTATGCCAACTTTGGTTCCTGACACCAGTTATTAGTATCAACTTGGGTTGTTGACACCATAATCTGGAAACATGTTTCTGGATTTCAGTTTTGGTGTCAACTTTAGTAGTTGACATCAATTGTTGGTATCAAAGTTTGTTTGTTGACACCAGTTATTAGTATCAATTGTGGTTGTTGACACGATAATCTGGAAACACCATGTTTCTGGATACCAGTTTCGGAATCAACTTTGCTTTTTGACACTCAAAAAAATAAATGCATGGGTTTTATCTGTATTTTATGTTAACTCCATCAATATACATACCAGAAATATTTTTTACTATAAAAAACCTTTTATTTCATTAATTCATGCTAGAAAATAGTAACAAGTAACTAACAATATGTCAATCATTTAATTCTGAAACTTCTTCAGACCTACATTAAAATGTCTTAAGACGAATAATAAACCTACATTAAGATGTTTTTTTAAACCTACTGCAGATTATGGATTTTTGACAAAGGAAAAAAATCGTAAAATCGCCTCTTCCCTGTACCAGAAATATAAAATGTTTATATATTTATTTTGGTCACACTACACCAAAATCACTGCTTTGCGACGGATTCCGTCCCAAGAATTTCAGCAACGCTAATATCCGTTGTAAAAACGGTGATATAAATTTTATACAACATCTATAAATGTTGCTTATATAGATCTGTATACATTGTTGTATTGAATTAAAGCAACAAATAATTTAATTAAAGCAACAAATATATCAGTTACGAAATATGTATTCAGAAATAAAAAAAAAATCAAAATTTATATTTGAATTTTCAGGGTTCAGTTTAACAAAATCTTTCACAAGCTACATCAAATCCAATATTTTACAATGTCTTCTTTCTTTCCGACACAGACTACATAAACGACACCACAGGCGATAAGACGATAATTGCCTGAGCCACTTGAGTCCTCGGGGATTTAATTGTACGGGCTTCATCTAGTACCACTCTAAATCAGTGTATAGTTGCGAAAAATATAGTCTACAACATCCTATACAAAAACATGCACCAGCACTATGTGTGGAAAGATAATACAAAGCTATCTCATAGTAGAACATACTAAGATTTATTCTGTTAGGCTTTACAGATTTACAAGATGCATCTAAAACAATAGATAACACAACATACAAGACTTACATGCATATTGAAGGACTGCTTTGCTGGTGGGGTGAACTCATCCTGTTCAGCACAGTCACAAAACATAAAAATAAGTTAGATTATGTATTTATAAGAAAAGAACACTATTAGAACCACAATTTTCTATAAGAGTGTTTGTACCTAAAAATTATTCCTAAGAAAAACAATGTACTGTTGAAGTACTTTCTTTAGGTTCGAGAATCAAAATCGTACAGAACGAATCCAAACAAGTAGAATTCCTGTATACGTTTTGCTTCGGTTACAAAGAGAGGAGATGAGTTTATCTTAGGGGAGGGAAGCAAAGAAAGTTGAAGGAATTTTATGTGTGTGTTGAACGATATGTAGAGTGTAGAATAACAGAGTTTGTGAGAATGATTTCTATCTCTTTTCCGTTCTTTCTTGTTTTTTTGAAATAGGCTAAGCAACCTATCTATAATGATTTGATACCACACACTTTCCTTGTAAAGTAGTGGGAGTTGTGGGAATAACCGTCCACTTTGTCTTTGAAAGTTTCTGGAAACTTCTAGACCATTCTCCATTATCTCTTCAACAGCTCCAACTTACCACTTACTTTGTAACTTCCTTGTCATGGGTATTGCTACTCCCATGTTGCTATAACCGCCAGACCAAACCCCATGTTTTATCCCCCATATAATATGATTTTATATCTCGTAAGAGTTAGTGGAGTCATGGCTTCAAAGCCATGAGTTTGTTACAATATAATAATGCTGGTGAGCTTTATGTCAATTTAGCATAGTAATGGAGCTAGCCACGGAGCATAACGCTAGCATGAGCGAAAGAAGTGACATAGTAGCAACAAATAGACGTGGTGCAGCAGCAGCGAAGTGTGGCGCAACAACAGCGTGGCTGGCCAGCTTTATAGCGCTTTGGCTAGCACTTCTTCATTGCTTTGGTGGCTTCGTTGTTTTGTTGACTTTATTGCATTTGTCTCCTTTATTATTTGACACATTTGTGCCAGAAACATAGCTAGGAATATGGCTATTGGTTACTAAGGCATGTACTTGTCGATGTCAGGGCCATTGCCTATATGCTATTAGTATTAGCTTTTTTCTAATGTCGTGGCCATCACTATGACGTATTTAGGGCTCCTCAATTGTGTGAAATTTAATGTTAGTATTTCATGCTTAATCTTTATGCAGTGCATACAAAACATACTCAAAAGATTTATCTGTGGAAGTTTACAATTTAAAGGTGCCTGATGCAACTCTGGAATTAGATGGTATGCATCTAACTAACATTTTTATTCAGATATGGCATGGCTTCTATTCTGAATGTTCGTAATTTTGTATAACCAGTATTATTCTGTTTTATACAAATAGTTTGCATGGATACACAAGAATTTAGTTGAGTATAGCTCTGAAACTTCTATGGTGCAATAATATACAAGAGAGCTCCAGGGCTATTTTAGCCAGTAGCTGAATATCCTTTCTCGATGTTCTCACAGAATGTAAGATAGAAGTAGTATTCATAATTCTGATGCTTGATCAGAAATTCATTTATTATATTTTGGCAGTCAGGCAAGGTAACTTTGACAATTCATGCCCTTATCAAAAACCCACCATCAACAAGGAGCTACCAATTAAGGTGTTGATGACCAGATCTAAACTCGTTGCAATTAAGAAGTCACTTTAACATAAGCATAGCAGCAAAGTCGTGTCGTTACTGGATGAACTTAACAATCAATAAAATTACAACCAAATTTACGCATATAAGATATACAGATGCAAACTAATACCCAAAAAAAACTAATGTATAGCTAATGCAAAAGATTACCCAGACTGTTGTCGAAAGGATGCCCACAACTGCTATTGAGCAAACAAACCTTGACATTTGCCGAATGGAACCTGCAAATCCAAACAAGAGAGTCAGCAATAGGAAATCAGACGGAAGACATACCACTGAAATGAGAGTCAACAGTATCATATTCAAGTTAAGAGAACAGACAAGATAACTTCGCATATATTACTGGCCTAAAAAAACTGACTTTCGACATAAAAACTACCACCTTCCTACTAAAGAATGTTTGCACAAGCTCCACACTAATGCAAGACACTTCTATGTTACTTTCTAAGCTACACCTAACTTTCTAAGTTGTGTAGAAGTTTACATTCAATTTGAAACAGCCAATGTATCAAGAAGAGATCCAAGAAAGATTCCATCTTTGGATTTGGCCTGATGATTATACAATAAACCATAAAAGTATAGACATAGATGTACAAAAATCATTGATGCATAAGAAATGTGGTCAGAGATTGGCAACTGAATGTTCAAATTCTCGACCATCCAACACTATCCAACCAGGGGAAGTTATCACTAAACGTTACAATATTTTTTGACTACTACCATACCCTTCAGGGTTCTGTAATATTAATCCAAACATATACAGATCAAATAACGAGATGGAGCTTCATTACAGGGATAAATTATAAAAGAAATTCATCAGCAAAACTGTGCGACAAACCTGAATATGTTAGGAGCACCTGGTCTACCATCCAGTGTTGGAAGTTCAAACTTGTTACTGCAAATCAACCATATATTAGGAAGTTAACCAAATGAATCGAACAAATAAAGCAAATCAACCATATATTAGGAAGTTAACCAAATGAATCGAACAAATAAATTAAACTTGAAGCATCTTCTCTTGGTAGAAAAGTAAGGAATAATTAAAGAACTATTCAACTTCCACGTTTTAGCAAGGATTAAAATGAGAATTACTAAACAAAAGAGTAAAAATTTCCATGAGAAATCATTTTTCAGTCCACAACAATGCTAAAATAATAAGTAATGTAAGAAAAAAATACAATCAAACCATAGGAAAAAAAAGTAACAGAGTAGACTATATCAAAGTAATATCAAGTTTTGCATTAATATATTAGATGCTCCTTTTGGTTCTTGACGCTTTCTTTATGTGAACATGAATATAACACAAAAGTCTCATCCATGTTAAATAAAACTCGATCATATTCATGAAGATTGTTTCACCTGAAATCCAAACATAGCCCTTGGCCCACGCAGAAGGTCAAACTCTCCTACTTTTTGTCTATGCTGATCAAATGAAGACGACCATCTCAATCCACGAGTATTCCAGAGAGAGGACACATATGCCTTAACCTGGGGGGGAAATAAAACAACCCAAATAACCTACAAGACAATCAATGATTTTTCGATATGCTCAGCTCTAACATCCTAAGCAATAGTTGCTGCAGCAAGGATGGATAGTAAGTCTTCACACCATCTCATTTATCAAAGGCAAAAGTACACCTTAACGGACACAAACAATAAAATTATGAAGAATTGGACACCTACTAGGCAATTGTGGAAGTAGAAATTATCAGCAACATATACCTCTGCTAGCACCTGAAAAGATACATGTCAACTTAGTGGTTCAAGTAAAAGCTCTCAAACTAACTCATCAAAAGAATGAAAACAGAATGTAGACATGTATAACCGAACTTTTTATTTCCAGAACCATGCAAACCAAACTTTATTTGATATCAAGTTGGACTCGCTCTCGTATGAAAATATAAGAATTAAAAAGGAACAAGTCAAAACCTTCTCAATTTCATCGCATATGAGAGGATTCTCTTTCAGGAATTGTAGGGCTTTATCACTGCCATGTCCCAACCTGCAATGAGACAATTTCAACCCATTAGAGTTGTTCAAAATAGGGATACTTATGAAAACATGATCGTTTTGATCAGTCTCCCAAGAAGAGATTAGATAAGTACCAACCATAGATATACCAAGAACCCTTTTTCAGTACAATATCCATTATCTCCACACAATTTAAAACGCAATCCTATAAAAGAAATTCATAATGCACATTGAGGTTTCAAAGTCAGTACATAAAATAAAACACAAAGAAAAGGAAATATGGAATTTGTTAAAACGATTTGACCAGTTTGCTCAATCCTTCCCCAAATATAATCTCAAATTCAGGTTGCTTGCAGGGCCTAGAAACTTAAATACAAACTAGTCAGAAAAAATTACTTATTATGTATACTTGAGAAACATTCAACAATCACAATTTTCTTTTTAAATGCAATATGATAATCAATTGAGCAACTTTTGATATGATCTGTGGATGATTATGATATTTCCGGTAAACACATGTGTCCAATTAGAAGTTACAAGTCATGCCAAAATGACTAAGACCACCAAACGACCAAGACAAAAATTTGTGAGATATAAAACAAAAATTGGCCAAACTGTTAAAAGTTACTTAGTGTCAATGAGCCTGACCTGTAATGTTCAATTAAAGATAAACTCCCAACTGAAGGTGGGACTTACATCTAGCGGATTACACATGATATTTTACAGGAAAAAAAACATCCATTTAGTTGATCTTGCTAAACCTCAATTACCAAGATAATGAACATGCATTTTAAGATTAACCCAGTAATAGTAGATTGTGATAACGAGTAAAATGGGGAATTTTCTAGAAGAACATACCAGAATAAGAAACGATCTCTGAGAACTCTAATGGAAATGGTAACCAAAAAATTCAGAACAAGTGTTTTACCTGCAAGTCAAACAACACACCTCAGAATTTAATAGAAACATTGTAAAAGGTATTTTATCTTTCTTCTATGGGCATAACAGATCAATAATTCATTAAATTTTCCCACCATATCTAGGAGCCAATCCAAGTCAAATTCTCGCTCTTCAAGCTTTCTTAGTACCTGGAAAGAGATATCATATAGTAAATGAAGCACATAAGAAAGCATTCATCTATCACAGCTGTTGGATCAAAATTGACAAACAATTCCTTGTATGTTCAGTGATCTTGTATGATGAACCAATCGATGCATAAAAATTGTCTTCCCAATATCCATACAAAAAAGCCACACAAAATATAATTCAAATCACATCTTTACACATTGCAGAGGAAAACAAAACGTTAACAATTTGAGGAAGTAGTAAATACCTGCCATTCCAAACACAATGATGATAACAAGATTATTCTTAAAAGTATCAGTTTCATCTATTTCAAGTTTTCACATTGTATTAAAAAACATATCTTCAATCTCCTTCTTCTTATTAGACTATACAATACAATAAAAAAACATCACCAAATACTTTATATCATCAGAATAATATAATTAAAGGTTGTTCAAAAGGGAAAAAAATGGAAGAGAAAAGAAAAGGGGAATTACCTGATTGGAAGATTAAGCAAATCAGTCTGTATCATTACAGGTTCTTCCACTGGCTTTGAGACAGAACCTATCTCCATTCTTCTCAATCCTGAGAGTTTTTCCCTCAAAAATTTCTACACAACAAGAAGAAAACTTAAGAACTCAGAAAATTTCAATGCGGTTTTCTTCTCAACACGAGTAAAATCACGAAACATAGAAATTTCACTGGGAAAATTTATCAAATAATATATCTGCTTGCTACCAACACTTACCAGCCACCACCAAATATCACCATCGTCAACACCAAACCAACCACCAAATCAACGGAGTTGACATCTATCCCTAACACAGCCGTCATCAATTCCAAAAAGAAAAAGCACCCCCACCAATAACACACTAACTTTATAATCAACTCCACCAATCATCCTCAACAACTCCATTAATCACTATCTCACACAAACAGATCGAGTAGAGAAAGAAAGACATAGGCTTTTGTTTAGATAAAACCCTAGAAAATCAAAAAGTAAATAAAACCCTAATTGTTGACCTTACCTTCTTCATCTTGTTCCTAATGTAACAACGAAATATGGGTTTTACTGGTAAACTCATTTCCTTGGATTCGTTAGAATTCAATTGCAGAGAAAAGTTATAAAGGAGAAAATCACATGCGCATCTCTTGGGTTTAAAACGAAATTTGAATTAGTGGAGATAGGAATTAATTTCCGATGGGTTTGATTTATGAGATGAGCGTTTAGAAAAAAATAGCTTTTGATTTTTGGCAGATTGAAGAGAGATCTAGGTTTCAGCAAAGAAGATAAAAGAAAGAAAAGGAGAAGGATAAGATCCGAGTGGGAAAGAGAGAGAGTCAAATAAGAAAATTGAATAAAGAATAAGAATAAAAACAAAAATAAAAATAAAAATAAAAATAAAAATAGATAGGTTAATTATAAAAATGTGGTGCAAATTGACATTCAAGCCCTCAATCATTTTCATAAAGTACGAGCGCGTCCTTTTTTCTTTAATTTTCATCCGTCATATCGAATATAATACAACGAATGTGACCAAACGTTTGCAACGTCTATACACGTTGCAAATCAGAAAACCAAAACGTTACAAGACATGGTGTAGTGTTATGTATCAGAAATATAAAGTCTGCATTTCTATTTTATATTTCACAAAAGAATTGAGAATACATATTATATTAATAACTATGGTACTCTATACTGATCTCAAAGCCTCTCCTGAATATGTATACATTATCAAAGTTTCATCCAGCTGAACTTTAAATATTTTATATGTATATACAATATCTGAACTGTATGACTCAGTAGTTATTTTCTGTATTCCTTCGATTGTTGGAATTTTAGAAGATTCCCTAGTGCTTATTGTAATTTTTCCCGGACTCTCTGATTATACATAAAATAAATTCAGAACAAGCTTTTGTGTTGTTTTTGAATATATATTATGCTCCTAGATGAATATCTAGTAGTATATAGCAATATTAAACTTGACTTAAGTCGCAGTAATTCCACGGGTAGATTCCTTGAACTTTTTCTATAAACATATCAATGTTCAAATACCTACTTGAACAATACTGGTTCATTATTGTATTCACAATAACGAAATAGATCTTCAATACTTGAAGTCTGTTCACTGATTATATATTTATCGACTTAATTAGTGAACTAACATATTGTTATTCCCAACAGAAATACATGAATTCTTTTTAGTTCAGGGGTTAGTGTATATTTTTCTTGTGAATTACACGCGGAAAATTGCAATTCAATGATTACACAAATAGAAGAGATCGTGCCATTGAAAGTGAATGCCAACAATATCAAAGGCGTGAAAGAGGAATGCCCGTGGCATTGGCCGAAGTCCAGCAACAGCCTTGTTACGATGTTATCCTAGGTCGGAGCCAGCTATCCTTCTTTATTTTCCAGTGTCAACCTAAGTTATACTTTATGGTGTTAGCCTAGCGCCAGCACCTGGCTTAAAATGGCGATGGCCTAATCCCAGCGCCATATTACATCTCGGTGTTAGTGCCACTATTGTCGAAACACTGGCCTAATGCTAGTGCTAACCTAATACCTCTCATTCTTGGTACGATGCCAATTTTTTTATCTCACCACTCATGTGTTTCTCGAGTCCGAGTTACCTCCTTGATGCCTCGAGTCGTAAATATTCTACAAGTGAGCCTCTCAGATGAGACTACTTACAACACTATCATGATAATTCATATTACTGAGTATTCAACTCACTCGATGCCCGCGACTGGCATCATTAGGGATCAACGCTCAAATCATAATGATACAGTCTACTCTTAAATTTACTAAAATATAAGTCAATATATAGACTTATTATTATTTTGATCACTAGTTAGTCTATGCCGAGCTGAGCCTCTGGACTCCGTAAATTATAACGACTATGACTTATAAAAAATAGTAACAGTCCATGACTTTAATATTTTTCTATGAGTCATTAAAACATGTCACAGAGGATAATCATTAGAGTATTGGTAGGCGGTTCACAAACTGTGCGGTGTAACTGAACACCCACGATAAGAAAGAATTAAGTCGTGCAAACGTTACTTGATGAAGAAATAATGGGAGTTACGGTTTCTAGAATTTTTCCTACAATTATGAGTGCGATCTCAACCATGTTCTACACCTTTCCATTTTTCCATTTTGTTTTACCTCTTACGAGATCATGAATGTTAGTTCAAGACTATAATAGATCACTTCATCTATTTCAAAGACGTTTGAAGTTTATCAAATTTTATCATACTATCATAAACGATTATACTTTGTCTATTTGAACTCAACCACGGAGACATGTATTCTTCAACTAGAATTCATCACGCTCTAATCTCATATTTCTCTGATTTCCTCTCCAAGATCAACCCTTTTCCTCATTTGTGACCGAAGCAAGGATTGAACGACCTTTTCTTCGTTTAGGCTATATGATTTTTATTTCTCATATTCATTATGATTTACCCTTTTATCCTTTTATCTATTTTACCCTAAAAAAAATTGTGACCACAATAGGAGATCAACCTCTCGGTTACAGAAAAATCTTTTTCTTTAAAAATGGTCGATCATATGTCAGGGTCAGTAACTGCTAATCCTAATCTCAATTCGGGTAACATTAGTGGAGGTGTTTATGAGACCACTTCTCCTAACACCGCCAAAGGTAACACCAATCCCCCTCCTTTTTTCCAAGTAACATGGTTGATTTAATGCAGAGACAAGAGACTTTTGCCAAGACTCAAACATACATGGCCACTACTCAGAAGGAGATGCTCGCTTTTCCAAGACTCTCAGTGAGAAACTATCACCAGAGAAATGACGACTTCAGGTAGAGCAAACTAGAAACTGTAAAGGCCTGTAAGTTGGTAAATCCCCTTTGACTGGTCAAATGATGATTACGCCCGTAATGATTTAATTAATTGAATTCGAACAATTAATTATAGTATTTAATAAAATAATATTTTGGACAAACAAATAATACTATTAAATAGATCTTGAAAATTTATACAAAATGGACTACTAGAACGCGTCAATCGTATAACGAATGAGAGAAATATGACATATAAAAATTATTACTCGTAGTTTGACTAAAGTCTACTGACGTTGACCATTGACTTGACTATTGACCGTTGGCTGACCTGGAACATACCTCTGTTTTAGTAATAAGTTACCCCTTAGTATTTTTCAGGCACTGAATACTAAAACCTTAAATAGGATTTTAATTTTATAGAATTGAATATGAATTTAAGGAAGAATTATCTCTTCCTTCTTTATCTAACTTATAGTATTGATAAATTAGATAAAGAATGAGAGAAAGACAGGGAGGCAATGAGTAAGAGAGCTCTTAAGAGATAATTATTTAGTAAAGAAAAAATAGAGAAGAGAACTTGGGATAAATATTAGTTACTATGATGGATTAGTTGGTTATGGTCATGATGGATGATAAGTTTAAACATCTAAGGTAATCTTATGAATTCATTCTAGTATATGTATAATGATTTGGGTATGTGTTAAATACAGAAATTGAGCACAAATAATTAAATTATTAGTTGTGAAATTATGATTTTATGTGGTTTTGTGTTTTTTAGTTCTTGGGTTTTATTAGTTTTTTAACCATCATGACCCCGTCGACCAGATAGTGGGTTATTATTTCCCACAACACATTTGATTTTTTCTCTATAAGTATTTATTTTTCTTTACTTTGGTTGTGATCTGACTGTCGAATTTGAGATGTTATAATTTCTTTTTAGATATATTTCAGTTATAGATCCCTTTGATTTTCATAATTCATCAACAAGGTTTTTAGATTAACTTGGATTAAATTATAATATGGCTTTTTCTATCCTTGAATATTAAGATAAATAAACTGATTTTTTCAAGATGTTAAAATAATTTCTGATACGTCAGTTTGAAACTGTAAAGTTGAAATATTCAAATCGCTATAATATTATGAAAGTTAAACAACTGTAGATTTATAAAGTTGTAGCATGATTAAACTACAGGGAACGTTGTTCCTTCTTTTCTGTCGTAAGCTTTGTAGAGTTTCCAGATGTTTTTCACTCTGGTGTATGAAGTTTATCTTTTTCATCTCCAAGTTACTAAATTTTTTCTCTTGATCATCATTTCAGATTCCTTCTCTCACTGCTAGTGCTTCGCTTAAGAATTTTACTTCTTCTCTTTTATACAACCTTGTTCTCTTGTCTCTTTATCTCGAATTGTTTTATCGTTCTTCTAAGATAAGAGAGTTCTGAATTTCAGATTCATTATTCCTTTCTGTTGTTCATATTATTTACTTCATGTTCATGGAAATTGAAAGTATTAATCACTTATATATAGCATTTCAGTTTATATATATATTCTTACATTAGTTATCTGATATCAGTTCATAATTAATTTATGCTTATTAGATATCATATCTTTTCAGCTTTGGTCTTTTTGTCTGACCATTTTTCAGTTATAATTTTAGCTTCTAGCTCTGATTTCAGCTTACGACTTTACAGTTTTCATCTAGTCATTCTTTACATATCAGCTTACTTCGCTGTTGACCTAATTCGACTATTTTTTCTTCTTAAAAGATGAGATTGAGTTAAGTAAAGATGGAGATTCGAGATAAGGTTTTCAAATATAAAACATAATAGTCAATAGATAGGAAATAAAATAATATTTTTAAAAATTCATCTCGATTATGTTTTATGTGTTATATCGGGTTACCTCGTGGTGTGGCTTTCAAGACTCCTCTTGATATGTGAATTGTTCTCCTTCCTTGCAAACTTTTCTTTGATTTTCTTACATGTGCTTTCTTCGGCCATTTGATATCATCGAACATCTTCTTTTTTGAGTTGGTTAACCTTTCTTTTGAATCTCTTTGATGATTGATTTTCTGATGAGTTTATTTGTGAGTTATTACTCTCCAGATTATTGCTCTTGAATTACAGTTAATATTCTCTTGACTTTGACTTTGACTTTGACATTGACTTTTATTATTTTTTCTTTTTGCTTTAGCTCCCAGGTCACTTACTCCAGGTGTAAGATTTTCAGATACTATTTCTTAAGCTTCAGTTTCACCACCTGGAGTTGTATTTTTGCAAGGTAATAAGAGTTATCATTCAGATGTTCAGTTTTACCTTTTTTTCCTCCATCACCTGGCATTGCTGGTTGCTATATTTCTTGTTTTCTCATTGAAAACATAGCAAGCTCTCTCGTATACCGTTTGATTTCCAGATATTACACATTATCCTCTTGTGGTTCTAAATTTTAGCTTCTGGTGGTACAAGGAAGTAATAAATTGTTAGGCATATAACCATTCTCTTCCCAGGATTATGTTGTATGGTGACCTAGTTTCATCTCTAAAATGCTACGTTTATCAAGACTGGTCCAGCTCTTACATTTAGCAATATCTTTCTCAATGGATATTTTTATTTGATCCATTGAAGCCTACAATCGTTAAGTTGTTGCCTTTTATCAATCCCTCCCATAGCAATTCCGTTTTTTCAGCTGTTTGGAGTTAAATGATATCGCATGTTGAGCCTTGATAGATTTTCTTATAATCCCAACCATCTATCTCCAGATCTAATACCAACGAATCATTGCGTGCGAAAGTTACTCCAGCAAGGTCCCTTGATGAAAAAGTGATGTCAGTTGGAGGGAGAATGAGATTTTGACAGCTTGGATGTATGGTTGAGGTTGAATGGATCATGTTCACATACCCTTTGGATTTCTTAGATGAAGACTTACATCCTGATCTTGATCCCGCTTCGAGATGCACAAACTCTTTCAGGTGACCATCCTTTACTAGATTGTCAATAAATCTTATCAGGTTTTTGTATTCATTTGTGTTGTATCCTCTAGCATTATGGTAAGCATAGTATGCCTTTATCCTTCCTTCGTTTCTCATTTTGTTAGGTTGTACGAAGTATGGATTTTCTCTCATGTAATGGAAAACTACTTCAGGTGTAATATTAAGATTTACGAATTTCTATGATTCCTCTTTCCATCCTTTGTCAGCCTTTTCTCTGAAATTTTTGCTCTTTGTTGGTTGCTCTTCATATGTTGGAAAACGATTTCTTTTGAGATCCATGGTTGGATTTGCTGAATAGACCTTTTGATAAGAGACTATATGCATGTTGTTTTGTTTTCTTTTGACGAACTTTACAACTTTACTGTATAATTCTTCCAAGGTATTTATTTTCGTTCCAATGAAAGAGTTCCTTATGTCTCCTTTCTGAAATTCTTTCTTGAATAGGATATACAATATATCCTCATTTATTTTGTCGACGGGTGTAGCAGCTGCCGATAAATCTTCTCAGAAAATCTATGAACAATTCATGTTCTCCTTGGACTACTCTCATAGGTCTTCCTACACATTACCCTGCTGGATATAACAAGAGTAGTTATGGAAAAATAATTTTTTTATGTACTAAAACTTATTGATTGAGTTTGGTGGTAGGCATCTGAACCATATCAATGTATCATCCTGCAAGCTTGAAGGAAAAAATCTAGGCATTATCAAGGTATTGTCGAGATATAGTATCATCATATGTTCGTAATAGAAGATGTGTTCTTTTGGATTTGTATCTTCTTAAAGTGTGAGAATGATGGTAGATGGAATTTATTTAGTAACATGCATTCTCTGATTTCAGTTGATAGTGGTCCATCCTGTAATCTGAGTATAGGATCACTCATTGGCTTGCTGATTAACATTTTGATTTTTTCTTCTTTCTCTTTGAGTCTTCTTTTCAGCCTTGCCTCCAATGATTCCCTTGATGAGATGATTATAGCTATAATTGGTTCTGACTATGAGATTATATGCCTTGGTGTTGCTCCATGTTGACTAGAGAAATACATGTATGCTCTTGCATATTGTTCTTAGTTTCTGGTAAAAATGGAATGTCCAGATATTGATTTTGTGAAGTAGTTGTGTGAACTGTTGGATGATGTAGCACTAATTGAGGTAATATTGGTTGAGATGATGCTTAAGGATATGCATTTTGTTAAAAATATTTTGGTTGAGGTATTGTTGGGATTTCTAGTCGATTGACTTTTTCATTTAACACTGTTATTTATCTGAGGAGTTCTGTTAGCATTTCTTAAGGTAGATTGGTTGTTGTTTTTAGATCATTAACTGTTAGAAGTTATATTCTTGGTGTTTCCCTGTATGGTTCTTTGTTCCTCAAAGATGATGATGATCCAATCAAGATTCCTCGTGGACGTCCATTTGGGCCAAAGACTGTCATAGATGGAGCTGCAACTGTGACTGTTGTTGGGATCTATCTTGATGGTGGAGCTGTGGTTCGAGATGGCATTGTTTTATCTACTTAACAGTTGTACTTGATGTAGTTGAATTAGCCTCAGGTGTTGTTGATCTATTCGTGCTCTCTTGTGATGGTATATATGGTTCTGGACCTCTCATCTTTGTGCCTGCAACTGTAACATTTGGATCGATGATTAATCTCTGAGGTAAGGTTACACCTGGTCTAGGTGGTAATCTTTTTTGCATCATCTTCACAAAAATAAATGTTGGTTAGCTATATAGATCTATAATGTGTACATATTCACACGTCATATTTTTAGTAACTTATTTATAATCTTCTATGATCTTAAATCTATCTGGAATAATTTATAATCGCCTTATCACTTAATAATTATGATATTACATGCTAGTTAAACATGATTTTCATATTATGCTAAGCTTTAGATAAATTTAAAGAAGTAGTGATGACACTAGTTCAGATTGAGCTGTTATATGATGAAATATATATGATCTACATGGATGAAATATGCAACAAATAAAAATAAGTCGATTTATCAAAATCACCAACAAAATACTCTTAAAATTGAGTTGATTTCTGAAGTAAACATATCATGTTGCTAGATAACTATAGATCTAGCTTTTTATGCCAACTAAATATCAAAAGAGTTACCGGAAATCAAATTCGTTACGACGAACTGAAAGTTTTGCAAAATCATATATTAATATTATTTTTACTTAAGATTGAAATCTTTAAAATACATATATGTAATTGAATGTAGTCATGCACATAGTATCATCAATAGTATTTAATTAAATCAAGAGATACTTCAAATTTATACAAAACTTCCCTGAAGTGGGTAACAGACTGTTTTTGCGTCACATTGTTGCTCCATTATCATCCATTCGTGTCATCGTTGGATCAACGTGTTATAATCATTAAAACTTAATATATCAAATCTGAATTATGTATAACCAAAAATAACCAAAAATTTCAAAAATCATGAAATCCATCATAATCATTGTAAGATTATGTTGTTGAACTGTTTTTGAGTTGAATCTGCTTTTTGAAAACATGTATTACTATGTATTTTAGATTGAAAACTCAGAATTCAACATCGTAACATTCAAAGTTTGTAAAATCAAAATGTACTTCATCAGAAGTGATTTTCAAGAATTAGATACTCAATAGATATTTGAAAATATATTTTAACATTAAAACCTGTTGAAATCATAGTTTCAAAGTTTTTTCTAGCGCCAATGAAGATATGGTAATTTGCTGGTCAGGAATCGTACATTTCACAATGTTTATATTTAGGTAGATATTAAGATTTTCTTGGGTAATTAACTGCTACTATGTAACTGCTTATAATCTAGAATCCTAAATTAGGGTTTTGTGCTCGTTAATGGAGTTTTCTAGAATAATTGGAGAAGAAGAAACCAAATAGGAAGATAAGTTAAAGATTAAGTTTCTTGATGATGAATTTTTGGTTTACAAAATGATCATTACTGGATATATATAGAGGGGATGATTAGGGCTGCACATCGGGTCAGGTGGTCGGGTTTGGCCGCACCCGACCCGCCAGTTGGCGGGTGACTGAAGTATTCACCCACACCCAACCCGCCGTAGGACGGGTCGGGTCGGGTCTGACCCGCTATTTCGGCGGGTCGGGTGCGGGTCACTCGCCCAAAATGATACTTCCAGATCTCACAATCATCTACTAAATTGCAAATCATTAAAATGCAGTAGTAACAGCATCTCTGATCATATACATACAAACACAAGCAATCAAGTCCGAAGGAAAGAACAATGGATTATCACAACAACAAGTACTCCAATTTGAGATTTTTCTGTATAATACAAATGAATCTGAGTCTAAACATATCAGAAAATACTGAAAATGAATCAAAAATTGCATCAAAATTAACTGGATTTACTTTTAACAACTCAAAAAAATGAATCCATAGAATCAAAACAAACCTGATTGGAAAAACATCCTCCAATGAATCCATAGAATCAAAAGGACCACCTTTATAAGAGCTTTGAACTTCAGCATCATCAGACCCTTCATCAGAAGATTCAGAACCACCACCACCTCCATATCAATTACTTTTTCTTAATTCGAGCCACAAACTCATTTCAATCCTAATTATAATTCAGTTTCGATCTACAACTATCTCACAGTAACAACCACCTGCAATTCAACTTCAGTTCATTCAAATTCACATCCACCACAGTTAGACCAGTTCCAGTTTCAATAACAACTTCCTAACTTTAAAAAACATCAATTTCTATCAAACCCTAAGTTGCAGGACTGTAATCACAAAATAAAAATCAAATTAAACAAAACCTAATTCAATTTCATTGATTTACCTTTCTCGACTTTCCTGAGATCAATTAGCTTTAGTATCATCATCAATTTCTATCACATCTCAGTTCTAGATCAATTTGGGGAAGAATACAAACAAAACCCTAACTCTTAAATCTTCAACAGATCAGTTTGGAAATTTCGATTAATTCATAACCCATGCTTCTTCATCTATCAATAACTCAATTCCATTTCTAAATTTTACAAAAGATTATCTTCAATCTGAAACCCTAATTCTTCAATTCAAGTTCTTCTCTGAAATCTAATCTTCTAATCAGCATAATCAGCTTCTTCTACATATGATTTACTCTTCTTCTCCAGTTGTATTCGTTAGATATCTGTAATATCGTGTACACAACTCGATCTATTATTATGTGACCTTAGTTGTTGTCACGTGATTTAGGCAGTTAGAGATTTCGACTTTGGATTTCTTCTTAGCTTCTATCTATGGGCACTAATGGATTTATGGGTAGATACGATATTTTATCATTTACAGTCTCCAAGGGCACAACGCCATCCTAGCAACGTCCTCGAGCATCCCTTGCATGGCCGGTCATTGGGCATCCCATGAGCACTCCTTGCAATGTCCTTGAGAAATTTTACATAATATTCACTTCGAAAAACTTCCAGGCTTACTAATTCCAAGCTTGTGCCATTTCCAAACGTGCAGGCTTGCTACTTCCAAGCTTGTGTTATTCCTAAACCTGCGCACTTCCAGGATTTCTACTTCCAAACTTGTGTCATTTCCAATTTTGTGCACTTTCGGGCTGGCTACTTCCAAGTTTGTGTCATTTCAAAGCTTGCGCACTTCCAGGCTTACTACTTCCAAGCTTATGCCATTTCCAAGCCTGCACACTTCCAAGCTTGTGCCATTTCCAAGCATGCGCACTTCCAGGCTTGCTACTTCCAAGCTTATGCCATTTTCAAGCCTGCGCATCCAAGCATTGAGCAACACTTATACGGCGCTGGGCCAACCCAACACTAGACTACTTTTTGGCGTTATTCCAATGCTAGCGCCCAATCGTCGCAGCCTTCACCATGTTGGCCTTAATACTCATACGCGCATTCTTTGATATTCAAATGTACCACTCGATGCCATTATTGTTCCGATTTACGCACTAAGCCATTGATATCTAGTAAACGAGTATCTTTACTAATGACTAACATCTTGCATAAATTACTGACAATGGCATCACCATTCCCACAACTAGCATTACTGGGATACGATACCTAGACAACGCTGGAAAAGTATAGTCTACTTGATAGACTGATATATTTATTGAACTTACTAGACTTAAACACTAGTAGTTGGTTTACTCAATTAATTAATCAAAAGAGTAATTCATGTGACCCAACCATCAAATATACGAGACATCAAACATTTCATAGGGGGATACTCATTAGGGTATTGGTCTGGCAGTCTATAGCATGTGAGGTATTACTGAACACCCACGGTGAGAAGGAATTAAGTGGAACCTTACTAAAATAGAGATTATGAGTATTACGGTTTCAAGAATTTTCCCAGCAATAATGGGCACTTTTCTAACCACGTTCTTCATCTCGTCATCTCTCCACCTCTTCCACTTCTTAATATATCAGAGTTAAACACTATAAATATATCACTTCATGTATTTCCAAAAGATAAGTTAGAGAACAAGTTTATCGAAGTTCATCATACTATCATGAAAAACTCCATCTTATCTACTTGAACTTTATTACAAAGACTTGAATTCTCCGACTAGAATTCTCCGACTAGAATTCATCAAGATATGATATCATCTTTCTCTGCTTTCCTTCCTAAGAACAACCCTTCGCCTCATTTATGACTGAAGCAGGGCTTGAACGACCATTTTCCTGGTTTAAGCTAGCTTTGTACAATTTTGATCTCTCGTATTCATTACGATTTACCTTTCACCTTTTTATATGTTTTTCCATTAAAATACTTAGTCACCAAATTCTTGAAAGTTCATCATGAATTCACTGAGCACCGCAAGTTTGTGCTTCTCGGTGAAATTCGTGATGGGAGGGCGCTCCTATCAAGGGTGAAACGCATGCCTATTGGGTGAGAAACGTTTCACTCTATCTAACTGTAATAATTATATTTAAGAATATCTAACATCTGGCTTCATATCCTACTAACTGTATATTTTCATATATTCATATATTTATCTAGAATATCATATATCTAGCTCCTTTATATTCTAGGTTAGCTTTCATATAACCATGTAACACATGTATTACTTATCTAGCTAATTTTAGTCTTTATCTTATCAAGAAGTTAGGGTCAATATATATTTTAGATTCCAATAAAAATGGATACAATGAATATTCTGTCCTCTCATAGATCGTAAGAACTTGGGGTTGGTAGTGGATACAATGATATCATTGTTGAAATCCTGAAACATTATCAATTTTTAGAAATAGTAAACGAATTCAGTAAGAAATCTCCTTAGTATAGGCAGCCATATTATATGCATATCTATTAATTTCATAATTGTTGCATACAAAATTATTTGATTATATTGATGAGTGTTGTGTAAGAAGTAAACACACTTGGAGAAAACCGGCTAATAACTTATTTACTGACAGTTAACGTGTGCTTGCACATCACTATATTTGTAAAAATACAATGCAATTAATCCTTAAACTCTTACCAAGTTGGATGGGATCTATAATTAGGTTGACTTCACTTAAACTAATTGAAACTATGGGTGTGTTTTGAAGGTGTGTAATGCATGCATTTTCACTAGTGTAGATGGTGAATTTTTGACAAGGGATAAAATTATAAGATTTCCCTCTGTTAACCAACAAAAATATATATATATATATGTGTGTGTGTGTGTGTGTGTGTGTGTGTGTGTATTTATAGGCATATGCTTAATAAAGAATGACGTGTCTCTACTTATATTCCCCAAGCGAATTAAGAGTTCAAGTTCTCTCTAAACATTCTAAATTTGCCTTGTAGCCTCCTCAATACTCATAATATTCATGCCCATATCGGACTAGTCTCAACTCGCATAACCACAGCTGAATTCCTTGAACTTGTCTCGAATAAGCATTGATGTTCAAGCAACATCCATTAAACTCGGGAATAACTAATGCTTAAACCCTGAAATACATCATAGCTTAATGATTCATTCGCAACGAATGCTCTTCAAATTGCTCTTCCGAGCTTAAATATATTATTTAACACTTTGCTTAAATATAAGCCATAAATAATGCGTCAATCCACTTGGATACGCCACAACTGAGAATCAATGCTATAAAAGATTCATTGAACCTCTCATCTAGGATAACCCTAGCCTTTTCTTATATTAGCGCCAAGTTAGCACTAGCTATTTGGCTTAGCACCATATTGGCACCAATTAGCCACAATACCTCTAAAAGCGCTAACTTTTTTGGTGTTGTACCCCTAGCACCTAAGAGATGCTAACTAACCTAAAACGGTCTTAGCTAGCATATTTTATCCTATTAAGGCCCTAGCCAACGTATCATTACCTTGGTACCTAAGCCCTAGCACCAAAGTACTAACCCTAATCTAAGCGCCAAATTTCCTAACCCTAGTGGCCAAGTGCGCCACAAGGCCTATACGCCTCCAAAGCTGCGTCCCTAGCTCTGTGACGTCCTTGCTAGCTCCTGACGCCCTTTTCTATTCTTTGACGCCCTTGGCTCCTAGACAAAGCTTATATGCGCCTTATCTCATATATGCCCAAGTCTATATACTCTCAAACTACCAAGCATGTCTCATCCATACACGTCCCCAGCGGCCAAGCCAAGAACCTCTCCAATCTCTTTGGCGCCCTAGCTCTTATTCGCTCCCTTAGCCTCAGCGTAAAGGCCAATGAGCCTGTGATGGATGATGCGTCACTAGTTATCCCTGGCACCCTTGACTTTCTCTTGACGCCCTTGAATTCCAATGCGTCTTCAAGTCCGCGACGTCCTATCTCCTCAGCGTCCAAGGCTTATGCGCTCTTAGCCCTAGCGCATCTCAGCCTTTCCTATGCAACCTAGCTCCTACAAGTCTTTATCCAAGGATAACATGCTCCATAATGGATAACACGTCTCTAGCATATCTGGCATGTCACATAAGGGACAATGCGTCGCTTCCTCCATGACTTAACCAATGATTCTCAAGCTCTAGTACGCCTCTTGGCCCAACGTACTCATACTTAGCGACTTAGCCACAAGTACATTAACGCTAAAACATCAGTACTAACCATATAATTGAAGCGCTAACTTCGAATCTCCTCAACACTTGCTTCATAGCCTAGTACAATTAATATTTACTAAAGGTTGTGCATTTTTGTCTAACTCCTGAGATGTTAGCACATTAGCCTTTTACGTTAAAAGAGTTAGCACCTTCTTATTTGCGCTAAGTAGATAGTGTTGGTTTTGCTAGATACTTTCGTCAGAAATACACCTTTCTTCTCAATATTGGTCCAACATTGAGTCTTATACGAATTACGATGGGTCTCCTTACTCAAGAAGCCCTCTACAACATTTGGCCTTAAATGCCGCTCAGACTTACAATAAGTCACTTATGAGCTAATACTTAGCCATTAAATATGCCATATTACTTTCAAGAAAGTACATGGCCACTGAACTTCCCAGATTCAACATTAATCAGTCTGACTATCAATCCAGTGAATCACACAACTTGTCTCACTGACTTAGCAGGTTATTTGAATTGACTTGACTTAATCAAAACCATAGTGGCTTATAACTCTATTATATTCACGAGATATCAAATAAAACATGGGGGGTTCTCATTGGGATATTGGTCTGACGATCTACGGCATCGTGGGTGCTGACACCACCCCCACGAACAAGAAGGTAACAAGGAGTGGGCGGTTACAGAGAAGTTGAGAGGATGAGGAGTAGTGGTCAGACAGGTCTTCCCTATTTTCCGGGCGCCACCTCACTACAATCTCCAAAATCATCACTTCTCCATTTCTCCCTAACTTCCATGACTTACGAGAAATCAGTGTGTGTCTTCTCCAAACTATAAATCGATGATTCTCATATATTCGAAATAAGACAGAACAAGAGACAAACAACACAATTAGTCTGAAGAAACCAAAAACCTACAGAATTAGCGACTCCTCTCCGGAGAATCCATTCTTCTTCACACAATACTAATATTTATCAACTTTCTTTGTTTCCCTCCCCTAAGACCTACCCAAATCCTTTCCATCTTTGTAATCGAAGCAGGACGTGAACGACCATTTCTTGGTTTAGGCTCATCATGTTCGAGCTTGATCTCTCGAGCCTACTTGAAAGTACCATTTTGCAGTACATTTGTTTTTTACCCTAAAACAATTAGGAATTCCTGAAATGCCTTACTATTTGAGTAATTTTTGAAGCCTACTGTAGTCATAAAAGACAAGTCTTCTCTCTAAAGTTTTAAAAAATTTGTGCCCAATTAATGGTGGTTAATAGTGATGTGAGCTGGGTTTTATTTTTTATCTTTTTTATGAATGATCTTATGTAGCAGTTGTTTTTTGTAGGTGGATTTATTTTTCTACATGGAGTCTGAGGAATCCAAGGATCAAAATACAGATGAGGGTGTTGCTCCAGTGGAAGATTTCGGTGTTACTGAGAGCGGTGGTGCTGGTATGATCTCTAATGATCAATGGGGTGGAGATGCCCAATGGGCAGGTGATACAGTTGCTGCTCCATCCCTTGCTCCTAGTGCGAATTGGACTGATACAGGTATATTTCGTTACAATCTTGTTTACATACTTATCATTCTCTTAATTGTTTTCTTACCAGTCGGTAGTGGTGTTATGAAAGCACTAGGAGACATTACAAATTCGAAGAAGTTGTCTCTTGATCAGGAATCAAATAAGAATAATCCCAACACACTAAAAATGATTTCTATATGATAATCGGAAATTTATTAAATCACAAATATTGAAATAATGCATATAATGATGGTAATAATGGTAGCATAAGTATCCCAACTTCTGCTATCAGGTACAAATTGTCCTTGATATGGTCTTCGAGCCTTAAAAAAATTGTTGAATTCAGGCATCTCTGGGAATTTGATAACCCCCACTTCAAAGAATCTATATAAATGATGCATTACTCTTATATTTAAGTTCACCCATAAGTTTGTATTGCAGGGGAGTATATAGCCTTCTTTAATTAATCTTAAAATACTCAAGTAGTTGCTTAGCATATCTACGGAGATAGTGTTTTCGATAGATAAATTTTTGATGTGAGCATGTAATACTAATCATGATTAGACATGTATTACTATGCTTTTAATAAAATATTAAATGTTTTATATCTAATAAATTAATATTAATCTATATTAAAAAAATTGTTTCTTTCTAACAAGTTTATAGTAAATATCGTTGGATTTTAACTAATTTATATCACATGTTGGTTGGAACCACATGCCTATATTAAAAATCGATCGACATCAAAAATGCATCTGTTCGCACTCTCAATATTTTAAGGTTGCTGTATTAAATGTTAAGGGTTTATTTTAGAAGGTTATTGTATTAATTCAAAAAATTCATTTCAAGACGTTGAGTTAGCCAAATTTTCACTGTTATACTTTTAACCCTTATTAGACAGTAGTATAAACTAGATTCTTTCCTACCTAATTGTAAATTAATTCTCTAATTAAAACCGCCAAGAGTAATAAATGCTAAGATCTTAATTTTATATTTTTTGGCGTTCACAGTCTTAATCTTGGCTGGTCACGAGTTTGATTTTCACAAATTAATATTGCTACAAATCAGAGATTCTCATTTAATATTATTTTTTTTTTCTTTTGAATCATTTAAGATTAGTTGGTGCAGGAGTATTGTAAAGTGGAATGTGGCTTAAACTTTAATTCTAACAACCGTAGCGTACCGGTCGGGTGGACAGAAAAACCAGTTAACCAGTTATTTTTTTGGTCTGATTTGATACTGACCCAATAATTTTATCAAAAAAAGCACACACGCCGTGTGCGGGCGGATATAGCTAACAAAGAGCTAAAAGCCCAAAAAAATAAAAATAAAGCTAAAGAAAAGAAGTTTCCAAGAATATAAAGAGTATCAACAAAGGAAGACACAACTTGTGAATCCTAACAGTAAAAGAGCAACTTGTAGACTGCAAAGAGTGACCACTGTCTATTGTCAATTAGCCGACTCGTCAACATCTTCTATAATTAAATCATCGTAGATTTTTGCGAGATCGCTAAATATTTCTTCACGATTAGTCTTTAGAGATAGAAATTCTGAGCCCCATAAAAAACCAAACTCCAAGAGTTTATTTGCCGAGACTTTGTTAGGAGATTTAGATTTAGGAAGCTTTTCTTTTTTAAACTGAAAAGGATACCATTTGGGAAAATACATGTACCTTTGCATTTCATACTCAATTTCATATCAATTCCTGCAATTAGCTGCTTGGAGGATGACGGTTTTGTGATGCTTACCTTTGAATCTTTCAAAACTAACTGGGAAGTGGCTACCTCCCCTTATTCTTCTTTTTCGAAACCATGAAACCTGTTATGGGATTCAAAACCAGGAATGGCTGGATCAGTAGATGAGGTGATTGTACCTTCCACAACCGGTTGACCATTTTCAAGATGTAAGTGCTTTCTTTTCATTTTTGTCGGCGCCTTTTTTTTATAAGAAACCCACTCACCAAGAACCTTTTCTTTTCCAATTACCCTCTCACCATTCACACACATCTTTGCACAGGGATCGACGGTGATAGACGATGCTTTCTAAGCAGCACCCCCACTCATATCATTCTCACAAGGCAGTATAAATGACTCATTAGCTTCTTCATCAACTTCTTGACTAGCATTCTTCACACTCTCCTCAGCAGCTGTATTCTTCTCCATTGTTACTTCCTTAAATGATAAGATATTTCCGGTACACACTAATGGAATCTTCAATTTTCTAAATTTCTTTTTTTCAACTACGTACGAAGGCGGAGTTTTGGATTTCTCTTCTCCCATTAGATAGGAAAAAAATCCAATTCAAAGATTATTTTTTTATTATACATACCCTTATTTAAAAGGTACGGGTATCATCACAATTAAATTAATGTTTCTAGTATTGAGAATTTGATAAAGGCTAAAACAGGAAAGACAATGAATATTTATGAAATTAAAAAAAAATCTTAATCTAAGAGATTTCACTAAACTACAAATCAAAAAAAAAAAAAAAGACCTTAGAGGAGAAATAAAACCCCACAACATATATAATGAAATTTACTCTTGAGATTGGAATTTGAAAAGTGAGAAGAAGCTTAGGTTCAGAACATGGAACAAATTTTGTTGCATTGTTTTTGATAAGATATTGATCTACTTTGTACGGATGCACATAGTACGGTTCGACAAGGTCTCTGAGCCAACCATACTGAAACCGGTGATCTCGGTTTTCCAGTTTTCAAAACCAGCAATTACCATTAGCAAATTCAGTTCGGTTCAAAATATGATGGTTTTGTTAAATCGACAGTTTTAAACACAGTCTTTAATTTACGCAGTTCCGTATATCCGATAACTAATTTTTTTAATAAAAGATGTTATTAACAGGTTTCTGACAGAAATCGACCTGCTACAAACTATTGTTCTTATAATTTTAAACACATTAAGAGTCCCAACATATACTGATACTAATACAATAACATAACAATATACAAAAAAATTGGTTTCCATGACTTGCTAACCCGTTAGTTGATGTGCCCCTAGAATAAAAATCTATACAAATTAGAGAATTGTTTATAGAAAACATCCAACCTGTAATACCCCGATCGACGGATAGGGTTTTCCGAATGAAATATAGGTAATGGTTTGTCCTTTCCTAACACCGAAGCCTTTTCAGCATAATTGGCTCCGGAGTTGGAAAAAACTCTGCAGTTAAGCGTGTTCGGACGGAAGTAATCCAGAGATGGGTGACCTCCCGGAAATCTGCTGCTGGATAATTGCAGCGGTGCCCATAGAAACCCTATACTGCCGGATGACCGCAACGGCTAAGTGAGGACAATATCAGTGGAGGATCGGGTCGTTACACAACCACAATTGTTATAGCAAGTCTTATGGTGGAGTCCAAGCTATTCCAACCCTATGTAATGTCAAATCTAATGGCTTCTAAATAAGGGTGTTCCACGTTTTTTCAAAAACATCTTTTAAGATCTCACGAAAGAAGGCTTGCATTTCAAGATAAAACAAAAATCCAAATTACGTTTTATATAATTCTAAATTGCATAAATCTATTAGAAACGTGTGTGGCATTTCAAATTGCGTTTTGGAAACGCAATTCTAAACTGTGTTTTAAATTGTTCTCAATTATATTAGCATCATCATCTCATGTACTACATCAACATATATGTATTCCAAAGTAGTTCAAACTTCAAAACTATTTATAATATATTAAATTTATATTCCTATTATTCAGTAGTTATTCAGTTATTCTAAGTAGTCCACTGAAATTTCCTCTGGGTAATTGGTTATCAGTACATCTGTTTTCGGTTTACTAAAAAAGAAGTAATATTTATCTTCTCCACATGCACACAAAATACCTTTAGGTAACTAACTAGTCTATGTTGCTAGTATATAGGAATACGAAGCATACATTAGGTATATAGGTAGTTTTTTCTGTTTTTAACTGTTGATAAGAAACGCAATTTAAAATCGCTTTTCACCCTGTTGACTGGTCAAACGCCATTTCAAATACGGTTCTATATTATTTGGATTTGCATTTCTATGGATTCTATTATAACACTTGAATTTACATGATCTCTTTCAAATGCTGAGATATTATGAAATTTGAAACTTGGAATCTTTCCACCATAAATCTTACCTTTATTTAAAATAAATAATCAGAACTCATATATCACACCTACAAAGCAAACTTAACAGCAAGAATTGCAAAGTTTTTCACCATAAAACTTACCCTTATTTAAAATAATCAGAACTCACAGGTTGTACCTACAAAGCAAACTTAATAGCAAGAATTGCAAAGTTATCAGTACGTAGTATATGATAGGCTTATCCGTTATGCTGTTATTTGATTCCTAGATTTATAACATTTTTGCTTTTCTTTGGAAACCTGATTTAGGGGCTCCCACATTTGTAGAGGGGCTCCTCATATAAGACGAAATAGAGACATTTGAAGTAAAATTTAAAAAACCTTATCCATAATATTTTTATAATGGCTAAACTACCCTTGATTAGTTAGTATTACTAAAACTAATTAGCTAATAGATTAAACCAATCATAATTAATCTTAAATAATCTTCTACTTAATCATATCAAATCAAAAAAATTTCTTTTTGGTTTGGTGGGAAGAAAAATTAGAAGAAATTTAAGATAATTTTCTATGGTTTTTTAAAAAATCCTAAATTTTGATTCAATCAAGCAGAGTAGTGAGGTATACCTCTAACTTAAACTCTTGGTCTTTTAATGACTCAAATTTGATGAAATTACGTAATAAAAGATGATTTTTTTTATTCAGAGAATTTTACGGTTGGGTTTTCATGTCAAACCCAACCGTAAACACCATTTACGGTTGGGTGTTCTTCCCAAGCCAACTGTAACCGCTAGTTCAGGGATGAACTATAAATTTTAACAGTTTTACGGTTGGGTTTTCACATCGGACCCTACCGTAAATAATCTAAAAAAAATTATTATCAAGGATGATTTACGGTTAGGATTTGCCAATCAACCCAACCGTAAAAACCAATTTTAGTTTACAATTTCATCCAATATTTACAGTTGGGTTTATGCTTCCCAACCCAACCGTAAAACATCTTTTGGACCATTGAGTTTAAGGTAAAATTGGGGTTTAAAAACAAATTTTTAAACTTATTCAATCATTTTAACTAGATTGAAGGTAAATTGGGTCATTCAAACAAAGAAAAACCAAAAACAACACAAGTACTAGAATCCAATATTGAATGATCCAGGAATATTTACGGTTGGGTTTTGGCTGAAAACCCAACCGTAAATAGCTGTTTTAGTTTTAGTGGATTATCATTTACGGTTGGCTTTTGTAATCGAACCCAACCATAAATAGGAGTTTTAGTTTTAGTGCAAACACATTTACGGTTGGCTTTTGTAATCAAACCCAACCGTAAATGATCATCTTCATCTCCTTTATCCCACATTTTCTATGCATAAATCAGATTTTTATTTGGTTTGGTTGGTGGAAAAAGTAGAAGAAAGAAAAGAGAGTTTTTGGTTGTTTTTTGAAAAGCCATAGATTTTTATTTTCTTAACCAAAATGAGTGATTGTAGTGGCCAATTTGTGGTGGGTGAATTCTTGTATGATAACCAAACCAAATTTTACATACCCATTGAGGAAGACCCAACTATTTATGATTATTTGGATGATAGAGAGGTTTTAAGTGAAAGTTGTGATGGTGAAACTCAACCAAATAGAGAAACTAGCCGTCACAGTGAAGATTCTATTGGCGAGAGTAGTCAGGTATACCTCTAACTTAAACTCTTGTTTTTTTTTTTGCTCAAATTTTATGAAATCACGTACATAATAATGTTACTTTTTATGATTCAGGTAGTTTTACGGTTGGTTTTCTTCTCAAACCCAAACGTAACCATACTTTTCATGGAGGAAAAGTACACCGTAACAGTTTTACGGTTGGGTGTTTAGCACCGAAACAACCGTAACTCATTATGTGCATGGGTATTTATTGCACTAGTTACGGTTGGGTTCGATTCTTGATACCAACCGTAAAACTATTAGGGATGTTTTCTTTTCTTTTTACGGTTAGGTTTGAAGCCACAACCCAACCGTAATTTTCTCTATGGTTGAGTCTGACGCTCATAACCTAACCGTAAAATTATAGTTTGTAGTGTTTTGTTGCCTAATGCCTTGATATTTTTTGTTCAGCTCGAGATTGTACCTCACCCAATGTATGCTCAGCCTCCTCCAAATGATATTCAAACTAGAGATACTACGGATCACTATTTGAACGACTTGGTAGGTTATAGATAAGTTGTTAATTCTTTTGGACAATATAGATAACTCAACTTTTTATTTTCTAACTTTGTGTTCTTCGACCATGTAGACATGGGATAAAAGAGATGATGCAAAGAAATGGGCTAGAGAAAATGGCAAACTCATCATGTGTGTGATTGTTTGTAACAACCAACAAAAATACAACCGCTTTCAAATGGTTTGCGAGTGTAGTGGATTCTATACAAGTCATGCGAAGAAGGGTACTGAGTATGTAGGAAAGACGAAGAGGAAGTCAAAAACTTTCACTAAGAAGACGGGATGTCCTTTCAATCTTCAATTTCATACCAACAACGAGAATAAGTGGCTTTTATCTAGAGTTGTATGTGGTCGTCACAACCACCTACCACCAGAGACTTTGTTAACGCATCCTTCTGCGGGACGGCTTACCGAGGAAGAAAAGGTCATCGTAGGCGACATGACGGAAAAGCGAATGAAACCGATTGATATCCTCAGACACTTGAAGAAAATAAACCCAAAGAATGTCTCTACGTTGGAGACAATCTACAATGCCAAATCCAAGTTGAAGAGTGAGAAATGGAAAGAAAGGGACCAAATTCAACAACTTATGTACTTGGGGGAGAAGCACAACTACACCATGTTCCACAAAGAAGATGAGAATAAAGAAATAAATTATATTATATTGGCTCATCCCGAGTTTATGAAGTTAGCACGGTGATCCCATCAAGTGCTTCTAATGGATTGCACGTACAAAACTAACAAGTATGAGCTCCCGGTCTTGAATTTTGTCGGACAAACTTCTACCAAGTCCCCGTTTATTGTTGCCTTTTTCTTCTTGAGAGACGAGCTCGAAGAAAGCTATGTGTGGGCATTGGAACAAGTTAAATTATTCTACGTTGAAGGATATACCCCTAAGGTGATAATCATCGACAAAGAAAAAGCCTTGATGAATGCCATAGCTAGGGTATTCCCGGATGCTCATCATCTTTTTTGCACGTTCCACTTGTGGAACAATATTCAAACCAAGTGCAAACCGATTATTCGGCCAACAAGAAAAGCGAGATGGAGAGAATTAAGAAATTACCGGTACCTCAACAAGAAAAGTCCAAAGAAAAATTCGAGGAGGATGACAAGTTGGCGGAACTAAAATGGTCTAGTTCCCCAAGACCGGTACCCCTAAGTCGTAGTTGACCAATAATACGAACTAATGCCATAAATTCTTTAACTTGTCGGTGTATAGTGCCATATCGACAAATCAACTTGACGTGATCACGGTTATAAGGGTTGTCGGTTTCAGAACAAAAGTTTTCATAGATTGTTTGCCAATAACTCTGACTCGTTATACCACCTTGCTTTCGTTTTTCTGCTCTTTTTGGATAACATAATACATAGTTGCGGCAAATATATAAATCTTCATCCAAAGTAAAATCAGGATTTTGAACCCCAGGTTGAGCCATAATCTAGTATGTTAGAGTAATAGTTTTGTTGGAGACGATTGTTGTAAAAGAAGTAAGGTTCTATTTATTTTAAAAAAAAAATGATGGGTTTGATATGTACTCAACCATTTGACATGTGTAACGGCTCTATTTCAAAGAATGGGTCGTACAAGGTTCCAACGGCTATATTTTTTCAAACCAAAAAGGCCTTCAAAATCGAAACAAAAGATTCTTGAAAAGGATTTTACGGTTGGTTGGACTCAAAAACCCAACCGTAAAACTATAGGGAAATAAAGGCCAGGTTTACGGTTGGTTAGGGTCTTGTGGACCCAACCGTAAACCTGTCACTAAACATTTCATCCAGTTTTACGGTTGGATTTTGGAGTCAAAACCCAACCGTAAATGTTCCTGTTAACTTATTTTTGGAATTTCAATTAAACTCCAAATTGGTTTAAAAATCGAATTTTTTGGCTTATTCATTCTATTTTACTAGTTTTAAAGTAAAAAGGGTCATTCAAACAAAGAAAAACCCAACCGAACGCAAACACTCCAATACAACTTTTGATTTTACAGGAATATTTACGGTTGGGTTTTGACTCAAAACCCAACCGTAAAACTGTCATTCTTAAAGCTTTTGGTTGGTCTACGGTTGGGTATGGACTTGTGTCCCAACCGTAAATGAACCTGGGATATACTAATGAAATAAAAGAGTAGGCGAAAACCTTATTTTTAACATTAAAGGAAGAACTAAAGGAAATGAAATACAATAGACCATTAGATGATTACACTTAAACACTTAAAGATAATAGATGAAATCATGATAGGTACTTTGTTCCACAATACGATAGCAATCGGTATGCAAAAACGACTCCCCATGTTTGATTCTATACTGCTCCATAGCCATCACATGCTGAAAAAAATAA
Organism: Papaver californicum; assembly: GCA_023531435.1. Taxonomy (NCBI): domain Eukaryota; kingdom Viridiplantae; phylum Streptophyta; class Magnoliopsida; order Ranunculales; family Papaveraceae; genus Papaver; species Papaver californicum. The sequence continues at coordinate 1,817,431 of JAJJMC010032380.1, read as the reverse complement.
ATCAATTATAAGTTTGAATTTTTGAAAACTCTTTTTAATGAACGATTTATTAAAGAACACACTTACTCTTGCCACAGAGTTTTCGGTGGGAAGTGCTTGTTTTCTCAATTTCATTTCCTGTTTTAAGTTCTCCATTTTTTCAAACACCGCCTCAAATGTTCTCTTAATGCCTCTGAACGTTCTCCGATTTTCATTCCCGTCTAATTTCATAAAAATTTGAAACACACGCTTCCACCAAGAATCGGAATTGTGATCCTCCATCCAATCTTCATTGACGGCTTGGTTATTGTCGCTATAGTGCGCTCTATCGTACTCGTGCATTATCATCGTAACCCACACTCTAACAATTACAACATCTTCATCGGTAGTGTAAACCATTTTTAGTGCTTCAAAGGGTATGGTGAGAATGAGTTGTAAAGTCTAGAATTAGAATTAGAATGAAAGGGATAGGGAATAATGAGAAATGGAAAGGGAAAGGTTTCCTTTTACATTGAAAAAATATTCAACGACTAGATTTTCAAATAAAAGATCCGTTGGGTTTGTCTACTTTAAGGAAACACAAAAACTGTTCATTTTACGGTTGAAACTTGCTTAGTTACGGTTGGGTTTTCCAACCGTAAATAATCCTCAACAATAAATGTTAACTAACCAGAAGAATTTACGGTTGGGTTTTGCAATCGAACACAACCGTAAATAATCCTCAACACAAAAAATTTGACGTATGCAAAATTATTTACGGTTGGAAATCAGAATTAAACCCAACCGTAACTTTCAAAAAATTTGTAAGTGCAAATTTTTTTACGGTTGGGTTCAGAATCAAACCCAACCGTAAACTTTGATCTTCATCTCCTACCTTTAAATTTAAGGTTGGGTTTGTTAAATAACCCAACCGTAAAACGAAGAACAGACCAGTTACGGTTGGGTTTTCCAATCGAACCCAACCGTAAATTTTATGTAACCCAAGTTCTTCATTAGTTTGTTTAGTTTTATCCGGATTATCATCACTAGTACCTTCTACACCTTTAGTAAGATTCTTCATCACGAATTTTAGAGTTTAATCGACGACGAAATTTTGATTCGATAGAGAAATTTGGTTAAAATTGAGAAGGAGGAGATTGGAGGGAGAGGGAAAGGTTTTGAATTGGAATTGAAATTTTGTAAGGTTTTGTTTTGTTTACGTTTTAATTGATTTAAGGGAAAATTAGACTTTTTCATTAATAGAAGGGTAATATGGACATTTAACATAGCCCCTAAAACACCCCTTAACGGATTTTTGGGTCACCCTACCTCACATTGAAGCCCCTCTACAAATGTGGGAGCCCCTAAATCAGGTTTCTTTAATTGAGAACTGGATCAAGAAAACCATTGGTGCATTATATTAATGGTAGGCAGATGGTTAGATTGGCATACTTTATGGAAGGTAACCTTATGATCAATTACATAGATGACCTTTCCGACCAATGGAGCATCAGGTTAATACATCATATGGGTTGCATCTGAATTTCACAAGTTCATACATGAAAGCATATAGAATAACTGACATGGGAAAGGGAACCACATAGTTACGACGTTCTCAAGTAGTGAAAAATGGAACAAGCTTGCACTAAACATACATAAATTCATAATCTATATAAGTGTGCTTTTCTCATAAGAATTTCCATTATGTTATGTAAGTTTTTAAATAACTTGTTTGCTATTGCATTTACAGCTCAACCAAAAAGTTGTACAAAGATATGTATAAAGAAAAATAAGATTATTGATCTGGTAATGATAACGGATATGATAAGGCAGGATATTATCCATAAAATGTAACCTACAAAATATAGAAACTCAAATTTCATTTTCTAAGAGTATGAATCCTAATAGACACTACTTTTTTTTTTTCGATAAAACACATATATACATATATAAAACTAGCAAACCAGATGTACAGGAGTTGCGTTATTACATAAGCAAGATAACCAGTGATCTCTGCTACTCTGATCCATCTCTAGAGGGCTAATATTTATATATCCTAGTTTAAGTACATACCTAGCTAAGCTATCTGCTAGTATATTACATTTTTTACTAATATAAACATAAGAAGAACGAGCAAAATGAAGATTGAGATCTTGAGTATCCTGCAAAACATTGATGGATCTCCAATCCAGCGCAAAATTGTTCTTTTCCATATAATATATCACATTGAGATTATCATTAGGGAAGATTATGCTTGTTTTGCAAAACTGTTGAGCCCATCTGCTTGCTTCTCTACATGCTCTTGCTTCTGTCTCTGTGGATGAGCTGCATCTGCCTTGTCTTCCTGCAAAGTGTTCAATAAGTCTCGAATATGTCATACAGATGATTCCATAGGCAAAATGATTAGTTTTTCTAATAAAAAATGCATCGAAAAAAATATAAGATGTGTTAGTTGTATCTAAGAACTTAGATTGAGACAAATGATTACATCCTGGATGACAAGAAGAACAAACAATTTTCATGTTAACCATACACTGAGAAAAGGTTGATAATAAAAATTTACTCAAATCAGAAGATATAGTTTGTATAAGACTGATAGGATTAGGAGAAACATGATCAAATGTAACTTTACACCTATATTTCCAAATAAACCACATGATGTATGCTATATGATTTCTAGTTTGCTTATTTTTCAACCACTGAACACATCAGTCATAAAAAGATTGATTCACCCCATCACAGAAAACAGTATAAAATGCAACACCTCGCCAAATTGCTTCAGCAAAAGGACATCGGTTAATAATGTGTTGTATAGTCTCCTCTACACAGTTTACAAAGCTGGCATTTCATATCAATAGGAACAAATCTACCACAGATAGTTTTAACAGGTAAACAATTAGTTAAAGATTTCCATAAGAAAATTTTGACCCTAGGTATAACATTTAAATTCCAAATTGGGTACCAGTCCACTTTAGTAATCATAGAATGACCACAGGATAAAAAATTATATGCAGACTTAACTGAAACCATACCATCTCTAGTACCTAACCATTTGATACTATCTGTCCTATCACACGTAGGTTCTAATGTTAAATAGAAGCAACTGTACTATCAGTAAACAACTGAGATAAAAGCTGATTGTTCCAATCACCTGTAGAGGAAATAATATCAGCAACTTTCAAACTATGATTTGGGATAACACCAGGTTTAAGAACTGGAGATGATCGATCTGGCATCCAACTGTCTGATCACAGATGATTTTTCATCACCTGAACCAATATCCCAACAATGATTTTGTTTAATAATGTCTAAACCCTTACAAATGCTAGTCCAAACCCATGGTTTAACTGACTTAATTTTATAATGAAGAGGGTCTGTATGAGGAAAATATTTACACTTTAGAATTTGACAACACAACTGATTCGGGTTATTAATCAATCTCCAAGCAAGTTTGGTGAGCAAAGCTATATTAAATTTATGAGGATTTTTGAGCCCCAAACCTCCATGAAGTTTACTCGTATAAATCGAAGACCAAGATTTAATATAAAGACCTTTTTTCCTTCTCTTTTTTGCCACCAAAAATTTCTTTGCAAATTGTTAAGTATATTCAGATTTTTATTTGGTAAAGAAAAGCACATCATCTGATACAAGGCATTGCAGAGGTAACATAACTAATCAAAACTGCTCTACCAGCTTGATTAAGAAGTTTCGCTTTCCAACCCTGAATTCGTTGATAAACTTTATCTAAAAGAGTTTGATAATTAAAACTTCTACTTCTATGGAAAAACAAAGGAGTCCCTAAATATGTGTCAGTTTTAGTAATTCTGCCTACTTTAAGAATTTTAGTTAAAATTTTACAATGTTTATTCAGAACACCTTTACTAAAATAGACTCCAAATGTTTGATAATTGACTAGTTGACCTGACGAAACACTAAAAATATCTAAAATATTCAGAATATTCCTAGCCTGACTAATAGTAGCATTAGTGAAAAGAAAAGCATCATCAGTGAAAAATAAGTGCGAGACAGGGGGACTAGAAAATGTTACCTTAATACCTGTTAGAGTACGAGAAGCTTGAGCATGAAGTAATAGTTTAGATAGTGCTTCCATACAAATCATAAAAAGCGTAGGAGATAGTGCATCTCCTTGACGTAGACCTCTGGCAGGAAAATAAGTTTCCCCCGGAGAGCCATTGACAAGAACAGAATAAGAGACTGATGAAATACACAAGTAAATAAGATCACAAAAATCACTTGAAAAGCCCATAAGTTGTAAAATATGTATGAGAAAATTCCATTCTAAACGGTCAAAATATTTTGATAAATTTAATTTAATTGCCATATAACCTACCTTTCGTTTACAACTTTTCATAGTATGCAAGATTTCATGTGCTACAACTACATTATCCGTGATTTGCCGTTTAGGAATAAATGCAGATTGGTTTTGCGGAATAAGATGATCCAGAAAAGGTTTTATACAATTAGCAACAGTTTTAGCTACCAATTTGTACAATGCATTACTTAAGCTAATAGGTCGAAAATCAGCAGGTGTTTTAGGAATAGGTATCTTTGGTATTAGAGAAATAAAAGTATGATTAATAGATGATTCAAAATGTTTATGCAAAAACACAGATTGTACAAAGGTACAATATCATATTTTAATAATTCCCAATGAGTTTGATAAAAACCTGGGGGAAATCCATCTGGACCCGGAGCTCCCCAAGCATTCATCTGAAATAAACTAGTTTTTATTTCCTCTTCATTAGGAATTTGACAAAGAAGTTGGTTATCTACATCAGAAATTAAAGAAGTAAAAAGGTTAGAAAACACAGGATTAATCTGATTATTAGAAGACAAACGAATATGCTGAAAATGTTTTGTTATAAGATTATTAAGACCGTTCTGACCTTCAATCCATAATCCAGAAGGATCACGTAAGGCATGAATTTTATTATACAAAATTACATTTAAATTGTGGATTATGGATTGTGGATTTCAAACCATATATAAGTAATTACTAACAAAAAAATTACATAGAGAAACCCAAAAAGAATTACATAGAGAAACCCGTAATCTATAGATTCATTCAAATTTCATAACATAACTATACAAACAAAAACAAAAGGTAGAGGAATATCATCGTTTACCTTGAAGAAGGATTGTAAGAAGATACTCCAGAACGCGAAAAGAGAATAACAGTGGGGTAGCAGTTGGAATGGTGCTCTCACGGCGAAGAAGAAGAGTATCAGAACTCATAAGTTTCTGCTAGTGCTAGTGGAGTAAGAAGAATAAATGTTAAGTTAGGGTTAACCAGTTACGATATAATGTTGGATAAAATTCTTGTAACAATGAGCAAACCAAACAGAGACTAGAAATGGGTTATTGGTTAGAAACACAGAACACTCAGACAACCACACACACACAGAAAGATGGAGTCGCCTGTTCAACAGACTGCCCTTAACTCGATATTTATCGGGTACACCTCTAGAAAGAGTGTTGCTATACCACTAGTAATGACAAATCGAATCCAGGATAAAACCACCTGATACCAACCCATCTAGCAAAAACTCGTTGGCCCGTTGCGAACTTAACAACAGAATAAGAAAGAAAAATAAAACTACGTGCGCAAATAAAGCGAGAAGAGGGGAAAAGTCGTCAGGATAATATCTGCGACTGGGGTAAGGAAAAATGAAAATTTTCTTTTTCTTTTATAGGCAAATTTGAGAGAAGAGAATTAAATTGTATTTATGAAAAATCTTTTTATTTAATTCCCATAAATTCCCATAAATAATAAATATGGTTTTTAATATTTATTACAGGAATTTAAAATAAAAAAACCATTAAGTCTTGATAGACACACGCTGCGCACACATCGAGATCACGCCGGGCACTCGTCGGGCACATGCCAACTTACGCAAAAACACACGCACACATACGCAAGCTCCACAAGTCAGCGGCCCGCGTGCTTCGGTGCGAAGCACCGCACATGTGTGAGTTAGCCCATTCCCTTAGTCCATATCCAATACACAAGTTCTTTCCCTTAGGTGCAACCTTTGTGGTAATATGGATAGACTTCATCCTTGGTTTTTCCAATGTGGGACTAACCAAGGGTTTCTTATTCACTAAGAAGTGAAAAGTGGATTTGTTATTTCCACCCCCAATATAGGCTAGTGACCCTTTGGTCCCATCAAGATAAATTAGGTAACAAAACAATTTTTGGTAATAGATCACTTTTTAATTCTAACAGTCCCCCACATGAATGAAGAAAGCGATAAATCAGAAAACCGGAAAACGAGAAATACCTCTTAAGCAATAGGTGTCCATATGGAATTGAACCTTTGCTTAGTGAGAAGTACCGGAACTACTTGATGGACAGTGAACGCGATGTCTTGAACTGCCATCGTTTGGTATAATTCATCAATAGCTCCTTACGCGAGATATCTCTCAAGAGTGCTGTTAAGTTCACGCCGTTGTGTCCTTTTTGGCCCTGGACATATCCCGTTTCTCATAATGCTCTAGAGAATCTGCTCAGTTCTCATAGGAAGCGACCCACTTTCTCATTCAGATAGGTGAGTTCTATCAAGAGTGTTAACTGCTATACCCCATTTCAATCTTAAAATTGAAACTATAGAACTCATTAAGACTTTACTATAAGTCATCCTCACATGCAGTCACACTATCACGTCTACACCATAGGGAAGGGACAGAGAAAATAATTCTCTGATAGTGTTTAATTTTTACCTGCCACAAATTAGTTGTCTCATTCAAAACCTTGATCTTGGGATCTCCAGTCAGCAAGGTTGAGTATCCTTCATGGCAAGTTTTAATTGATGATCTTAAGTCCCATCCCCCTCGATGCATTACCAACTATCTCCTTGGACAAGCCTTTCGTCAAAGGGTCCGCGATATTCTCCTTAGACCTCACAAATTCAACAGAAATAACGCCATTCGAGATTAGTTGTTTTAGAGAATTGTGTCTTCTCCGAATATGAATGGATTTTCCATTATAATTGCTATTTTTAGTATTAGCTATTGCAGCTTGACAATCGCAGTGTATAGATATAGCTGGCACAGGCCTATGCCAGAGAGGAATTTCTTCTAAAAAGCATCTTAGCCAAGCGGCTTCCTCTCCTGCTTTATCTAACGCAATAAACTCGGATTCCATAGTGGACCGAGCGATACAGGTCTGATTGGAACTCTTCCAAGACACTGATCCACATATTAGAGTGAAAACGTATCCACTTGTAGATTTAGACTCCTCTGAGTCTGCTATCCAGTTTGCATTACAATGTCCTTCAAGGACTGCAGGTATCTCTTATAACTCAAACAAAGTTTAAAGTGTATTTTCGATACCTTAACACTCTAAAAAGTGCATCCCAATGCTCCTATCAAACTGGTAATATTTTCTAAGTACATATTCAATGTAATGAGATTGACTAAGACTATATCTATTAGACTCTTTTCTAATTTTCATCCCTAAGATTACATCTGAGGGACCTAAGTCTTTCATGTCAAGGTCTCATTCAACATGTTCTTATTGGAATAAATTAAATCTATGGTTGTATCCATTATAAGCATATCATCAACATGCAAACATACAATCGCACAGGCATCATTGACAGTATTAGTGTAAACACACTTGTCAGATTCATTTATTTTAAAATCCACTAGAGAACATTACATGATCAAAATTTTCATGCTCTAGAAGAATTTTTCTATTCTAAATCTTTTGCCTCTTCTAGGCTCAACTTCATCTTCCTATAGAAGTATTGTCTGACAAGTAGAAAGGACATCTAGGGGATCAATACATATCATGCGAGATTCAGATTTCAAAGGAAAATAATTTTTCCAATGAACATAACATCCCTAAATTCCATATTGGTTTTCAGACCAATTTCTAAAATATCAGAACTCACAACCCTAACCTTATGTAGTGTGTTCAGGATATCCTATAAAGAAACAATTAAAAGTTTCGGGGTCATATCTATGTCCTCTTAGGTGGAGGAATAGAAACCTTAGTCAAGCACCCCCACATTTTTGAAGTATGCAAAATAGGGTTGTATGCCTTTCTATATTCATTTGGAGATATATCTGATCCTTTAATAAGTACTTTGTTCAGGACATGGCAAGCTGAGAGGACGACCTCCCCCCACAAGTTCGCAGGTAGTCCTGAACTAATTCATGGTTTTATCATCTCCTTAAGGGATTATAATTTCACCTCTAGTTTGAATTGAGTTCAAGTCAACTAGGTCTGAGGAATTAATTCCAAGGGTTTAGAATTTTTCCTGAACATTTTTCTTAGAAGACATTTTAGCATATTCTAATTTATGCATATTTAACCTTTATGCTTACTTTCCAAATTAAATTAGGGAATGCAGCCTATGCTCGCCAGATTAATCATTGAGAAACATGACCAAGTCTGTCATGTCAAACATTCAATAACACACAACCATAAAAGGAATCAATTTTATTTATTTAAATTGAGGTTACATTTAATTTGTAAAAAACCCTCTGTCTTATATCTCTTTTCTACATAGTCTTTACACTGAGTTACACTATTTCTCCCAGATTCATGAAAACCCTTATCATTTAATATACTACAAGATACAAGAATTTTATAGATGTCCGGAACATGAACAATTTCTTTAATGTGAGAGATTTGCCAAAAATGAGCTTCAGCCCAACTTTGCCTTTTTCCGCAACCTGTGATGTGGACGAGTTACCCATATAGAGCTTTTCTCCTTCCCCTACCTTCTGATATGAGGTGAACACATCTTTGTTTCTGCGGACATGCTTGGTAGCACCAGAGTCTACCCACCAGTCTCTCACATTGGTTACCAGATTGACTTCATACACTGTACCAAAAAACTTGTTCTTGTTGTTTTACATAACAATTAACATCATTTTATTTTATTTCTCTTTAAATAAAATCCTTACGATTTTTATAAAATATTGCCTAATTATAATATGAATATGATTTATTTATAATCAAATAATCAACACCCTACGCATGCTCCATGTAAAATCATTTTATTGCTTGATAACTACATTTTATTGTGCGTATAATAATTGTCTTGATTTTATGCATTAAATTTAGTGCATAAATTTTAGTGCACAATTACGTTTCATCAAACATGACATACGGTTATTAACTTGAGTGGATTAACCGTTTTAATAATTTCAAGACATCATGCATACGATTCATATATTAAAATATATTATGATTATAATTAATAAATCATACCTGTATATTATGATTCGTCCATATTCAGTTTCTGTTGCTTCCTTTAGAATGACCAAGAAAACTGCCTCCAAAATTCCGAAATTCAACGACTAAGAAAACTTCCTCCGAAAACCACCAGAGACAGATAACCCAGATTCACAATCAAACACGAATTGAACACCTTCTTTCCGACGAAGACGAAGGAAACAAACGAACCCCGGATGACCACCTTTCTAGGACCTCAAACTCGAGCCCAATCCAAATTGAGTGCCCAAGTCCATTTAGTCATCCCTTATAATTTTATTGGGCACAAAATAGAAGAGGATGAAAGACTAGAAGTGTATATTTCCGATCTATTTGATTTATAATCGTTCGGTTTAGATAAATCTTTGTCTTGGTTTCGAATTTGTCATCCAGCTGCTGCGCACGAAGTGAAAGATGGCCAGCGAGCAATTCACCGAAAACCCAGGCTGTATTTCCGTCCTATTAGCTACTGTGAACTGGTCTACTTTGACCGTTTCACCGAAATATTTCCGAAATATTTTCGTCCCATTAGCTACTGTGGACTGGTCCAGTTTGGCCGTGGAACCACTATATCTTTTAACAGGCTGTATCTTCGGATCCTGTTTCTCAACCTCCATTTGCGTCTCTACATATTGCCAACCATTTCTCCTTAATTCACGGAGCAAAATTTGGGTGAATTGTTTGTTATTCAAGATTTCCCGGGACAACATTAATGGCTCTGACAAAGGAAACAGTCTTCTCTTCAACCTTACAAACTGTTGTTGAAGATCTTCATCTTCATAATATTCTCTGTCCCCATTGCAAACTGTCGCTTCTGAGCAATATCAACAGTGACGGGTAAACCGTACTCTTTGATCAGGATATCTATCTTCCATTCAGGCATGGTCTCGTATTCATCTTTGGTGTACCGTGGATAGTGTAACGGCATCTGAAAGTACATCCCACCTACAGGACCTTCACGAATCACAACCCAATCTCATTCCATGACAACAACATAATTTTGAGAATTGGTATGATTAATGGCCATTTCAATGCTTCAAATACCATCTTTAATTGAATCGGAATATCATCTCTTGTCGCCTGAAATGTCTTC